>PVHP010030235.1:0-21806 GCA_004024765.1 Zapus hudsonius
ACAACAAGACTTATCTCTCACAAGTCTACTCTTTGTCAACTTGACATCAAACCATATCTCCTTACATCATACTTAATTTCCAAATGAAGACAGTAACAAGATCATAATTCTGCCTAACATGATATAACTATCCTACATACAATTGGAAACACATAAATTCCTCCCAACATAAGACAAGGTCTCTTAGCTGTAAGTTCTGTAAAATCAGAACAAGTTACATACTTTTAACATATAATGGCACAGAGTAACCGTTTCCAATTTTTATGAGGTATGAGGAGCGACTGGACATGAGCAAACTCAACAACCAGTAGGCAAACATCAAACACCCGCAGTTCAAGTCTGATATCACAACCAGTGACTGACATTCTCTGGATTTTCCATTTCCACCCCTTCAGCTTGGCTGAATAGCTGGGAAAACTTCCATCCTGAGCTAACAGCACTCTATGGTAGCTCTTTGCGCAGTCCTGGTATATCCAAAACATCTTTGGGCATCCATTGCAAACCATGGCCCATCTTTTCAATGGTTTCACACTCTGTTTCATATACTGCATCTCAGTAGCGGCTCCTGGAACTGTGTGCACTTCAGGACCCACTCCACGCATGCATTTTTCATGCTTCCAAAAGCAATACCAGGTATGCAGGACACAGCCATGTTGTTAATCCAGGGACAAAATAAACCTTGAAGAGCAGGTTCCTTTCTTTCAGTTATCTCCTTCCAAAAGAGTTTGTACAGTTTATCATTTAGTCCTTCCAGGGTGGAAACACCTCAGGCATCCTTTCCATTGTTTTAATGTAGAGCAATTGGACCATCTTCAATCATGGTAATATCTCTTTAACAACAGCACCTAGCATTTTTAAATTCTCACCAGAATAGTTTTAAAAACTTGGCTTACTGCTCTGGAAGGCTTCTTCAGTTGCAAGTACCAAATCCATGTCCATTCCTCCATGCTAAGCCTTTTACAATGAGGTTTCTGAGGATTGAACTCAAGCAAAACAAACACTTTACCTCTTGGACTATCTCTGTTGACATGTTAGGGTAAAGATTGGGATGGTTTTGACTAAGCAGACAGGGCCTTTAGAAAAATCTTTCCCCCTGTGTCACTGTCAAGCTGGAACTTTGGAGCTGGTACCTGGGAAATATGAACACACATGCATTAAAGAACATATTTGCCTGTGTGGTCTCATAGCTTTGCAGAGCCATCCTGGTCAGATGAGCACAGGCTCTGCTTTGTCTAAAAGCTGTTCCAAGCCTTCCATCTACAGAGCTATCAAAGGGCTCTCAGGGCCAGTGGTAACAATCACACAGGCCCATCCTTCCTCCCTGTAGCTGAGGAAATTGAGCTGTCAGATAGGGAAGATGAAGGCTACTTTGTTCTGGGCTCATGTTCCCAGGTGCAACAATTCCAGGCCATTTGACATTAGTTCAGAGAAAGGGAAAGTATTTATCTTTTCTAAAACTTAAAAAAATATGTATTTTCTGCCTGTTGATAGGAGGGAGATGACAGTTCAATTCTTAGATATGGCTGCCCTTGTGTCTAAGAGAGATGTTTAGTGGAGTGGCTAGCAATGATTGGCCTGAAGGCCAGCCCTGTCTCCTTGGGAGTACTGAGCCCTGGGTACTGTGACTGTGCATTCAAGTACCTCACACAGTGATCAGCTTTAATGCCATTTCCCAGAATGTCTCTTGGAACTTTAGGTACATAAGATACTCCAAGGAAAACGTGTCACACTGTGTCCTGTATTGATTTCCTTCTAGTATGCATCTTACCTTTGTATTTTAAAGGCTCTGAGTAGGCCCAAACTCAAGCTTTGTTGAAGCTAGAATGTCCCAGGTCAATTCGAATTCTTGAAAAATTTGAAAAGGAGTTTTGAATTTCTACAACCTCATCAGCCTGTCACAAAGCTCAGAGGTGAGAGATACGATGTTGAATACAGGAGAGGAGCTTCCGTTTGGCCTCCTGAAGCTCATAGAAACTCTGTAATATACAAAGAAAACAATCAGTAATTATGCGTTTTGGTTCATAAACGAAGAAACAAGTAAGGTGATACAGGGAATAATGACAGGGCTGGACCTGATGGGGGATTACAGGCAGCTTTAAGTGGATCAGTATAGCATGAGATAAAGAAATGCGAGATAGAGTATAGAGATATTGCAACGTATGTGCAAAGGCCCTGAGATGTCAATATCATCACTGAGGTCTTAGAGACAACAGAAAACATGTAACACATGCCAACTAATTCCTGGGACAAAGCCACAATCACAACCTGTCCCTTTCCTTGATAAGAGGATTGTGATATAATCCTGAAAGGTCTCCGTTTGTGTCTGCTGTCTCCTTTTACTTGTGTGGACAAGACTCTGGACTGCCCTTCCTCCCTGTGTGAGGCTTGTCTCTCTGTAGCTCTCTGTTGAAGGTCCTCAGTGCTAACTGAGGTGGTAGATTCCTATAATCCGCACACTGGGGAGGTCGAGAGTTAGACCACTTCAGTATAGCCTACTTGGTCAACTCCAGGCCAGGGAGAGAGAATCTGTTTCAAAAATGGTAGACAGTGAGGTTGGAGAGATGGCTCAGCTCTTAAAGCACTTGCCAGCAAAGCAGAAGACCTGAGTTTGATTCCCCAATACCCACATAAAGCCAGATGCACAGGGTGGTGCATATGTCTGGAATTCATTTGCTGGAGTCCCTGGCACACCCATTCTCTCCTTCTCTATCTGTCTCTCTGTCTCACTCTCTCAAATAAATGAATAAATAAATAAAATATTGTTTAAAAAAGGTAGACAGCACCTGAGAAATGACACCTGTTGTTGTCCTCTGGCTTCCAAATGCACGTGCACACATGTGCACCTGCACAAACATGTGCACAGATACAGGAAACCACACACAGCACCACCACAACCAGTACTGCTATTAATCACAAAAGGTACAGACTCGTTTGACCTGTCAAGCAGGTGTTCTCAATCACCTGTGTATGTGAGAGATCCCAAGATGAGAACTTGTTAACATCGCTGTGGTGGTTGATATTTGAATGAATGTCCCACATAGACTCAGGTGTTTTATTAAGCTTGTCTCCAGCTGCCTGACTGGAGGAGGTGTCACTGGGGGTGGATCCTCAGATCCAGCCCAAAGGTGTGTTTGGGGGTGGATCTGATTCCAGTCCAAAGGTGTAGAGAGCAGTGTGAGCTCTGATAGAGTCCTTATTTGCTGCCCTTTCCGTGTTTGCTGGCTGATGGTGGTTTCTCTCTGCTTGGATCTGTGAAAGGGGGGCAGCTTTTTCCACTATTGATGGAACTTCCCCTGGATCTGTAAGCTTGAAATAAATCCCTTCCTTCCATAAATCCTAGCATTGTGGAGCTGCCTACAACAACCCCCAAGCTCTGATCCCACTTGAATCCATAAGTATTCCAAGTCTTATGTGTGATGCATTTTGGGAGGACGCCCCTAGTGCCCAGGACTTGCCATACTTTGCCAAACTCTTTGAAACCATCATGGTTATGTGCCAAAAAATCCCAAGCTGGCTAGGATTGGTCCCTGGGGTCCCTGAGAGAATCAAACCTTTTTTTTTTTCTTTATTGTTCATAATGAGTTACATTGTTTAGTGGGCCAACCATGAGTTGTTATCCCCAATTCCCCATCGTCCCCCTTCCCCATCCCCAGTCAGCTGGATATCCTCCTCCGTGGGCCATCTGTATCAGTCTTTGTGGTAGGGGACCATGGATAGCTCATTCTTCAGCTGGGCTCTCATATCTCAAGTGTGTAGTTACTGAGGGTTGCCAAGTCTCTGCTATTCTCCCCCACCACGGCTCTCACAATCTTTCCGCCCCCTCTTCCACTCAGTTCCCTGAGTCATGGTGGGTGAGTATTGAGGCTGCTATGGTGTTGTGAGCTTAGGGTTTTTTGTGTTAAGATTCGTTGGTTTCTGTCTCACTGGCTTATCTTTTATTGATTGGATGGCTATGGCTGTGGGTCCCTTGTACATCCAATCATTCTCTGTGGGGTTCCATATGAATCCTCCCCCATATGACTGTGGTGGCTCATCTCATGCCAGGATCTCAGCTTTCGGCCTGCAGTTGGTTGGTAGGGTTAGATGGGCCACAGCTCCCTCGCTGTATCCTGAAAAATACAAACACAATCTCCATCGGAGAATGAGGTCAGTATCGCTTAACAAATATACAACAATCTGGATTACTTAGCTTCTATTTTTAAAAGCCTCCCCGGCAGTCACTCGCATAGTGCATCTTTTCTCGGTAGCCCGAGTATGTGATCCGTTGCATATCGCCCTGAATCCCCGGTTCCAATCAAGGGTTCCCCCTCACTGAGTAGAATATTTGGCCGAATTTAATAGCTGTTGATTGTCTCCCCCAGGTTCAGGCTCCTTCATTGCACACATGCTCCTTTCTTGGTTTCCTTTTCTCTCCCAGTAGGAGGTGTGGTCAGCCTACTTGTGGCCTCAGACTGTATTTCATGCCAGTGGTCTGTTTACACCAGCTGTCGTTGTTCAGCTTCCCCTGGCAGCTTGTGTAGTGTCTTCCAGCACTGCACTAACTGCCATCTGGGGGCTGGTTACCATTCCAGACCTCGAAGAGTCTCTCGATGCTGAAAGATGGTATTCTGTGGTTTCTTCAGCAACAGGGTTTTGCCTCAGGCCTGGGAGAGCGAGAATCAAACCTTTTTTATTTTATTTTTTTAAATGAGAGGGATTCTTGTTATGTAACCCAGGCTGGTCTTGAACTTGCTACGTAGCCCAAGCTGGCCTAAGATTTGTGATCTTCTTGCCTCTGCCTCCAGAGTACTGGGGTTTTAGGTGTACCTACACATGCCCACTTGAATCCAAGCTTGTCACATGTCGACAGCCTGCGTGAGGAGTTTTTTTTTTTTTTTTTTTAATCTAAGTGGAAACCCCAGCCTGGCAAAACACGTGGGTCTCCCTCTTCCCTCCTCTCAGCTAGCTGAGGTGGGCTCTGTATGTTTTTTGATTTATCAATTGTTAGGTACTCCTTAAGGGGCATGGAAACCTGTGATTTAGAAGCCCTCCCTTTTGTAATATGGCATGGCTGCCAGCCCCAAATCTGAAACATGGCAGCAGGTAGGATAATAAATTAGGAAACTGACTTATTGATAAATGCTTAAATCAGGCAAAACAAGCCCACAGAGTTGCTTCCAATAAAGGAAAACCATAGCTCTGAGAGCCAGCTGGGGCTAGAGCTTGGCCTTAGGGTCAAGGAAAATGATTCATGTTCCTTTCTGGAAGTTGGCCTGGTTCCCTACTCCAGTGGGAACAGCCAGGCAGGGCCTCATGTCCTCAGCTCCTGGAATCCACCATCACTTTATTCCTTCACCCTGCTAGAATAGGACTAAACTTTCTGGCCTCTGATCCATCATATTTGCTTATCACAATCTCGAACACCCCCCATGACGCCCACCTCCTCCTACCATTCAGCTCATGAATATGACATCCAGCGAGATACTTTTAGCCCAGTTCTTTCTTTCACATCTGAAAACTACTCAGACTTCTGCCTCTTTCACAGTTCCTGGCTCCATGTTCCCCTGATTCCTGTCAGTTGGTGTCTGGCCGTTCCCAATCCCTTCTCATTCCAGAATGCCCTGACCCCCACAGCTCCTGTGTTACTGGATGGCATCAAGTTCTCTGTTCATTTGTTTTATTTCTCTGTAGATGGTAGATGACACAGTGTGTGTGTGTGTGTGTGTGGTGGTGGTGGTGATGGGGAGGGGTGGGCCTGTATTCCTACATATTTGCACCTTAGGGCCACTCCCAGGAGGTCTCACATGACGCCCTGGTGGGTGAGCAGTAGGTATTCATTACACAAATCATTTTTTTGTTTGTTTTTCGAGGTAGGGTCTCGCTCTAGCCCAGGCTGACCTGGAATTCACTATTTAGTCTCAGGGTGGCCTCGAGCTCATGGTGATCCTCCTACCTCTGCCTCCCGAGTGCTGGGATTAAAGTCGTGCGCCACCACGTCCGGCTACAGATCATTTTTTTATCTTCTGTTTCTCTACTCCCATTTTTCACTCAGAGACTTTGAGAGTCGCGTATGTTCACAGTCTTCTTTCGTTTGGGTCTGCTGCAGTTTGAGTCTTGATGCGCCATTGTGCTCTGGTAGATGAGATGCATGTGAGATTCACAGATACCCTCCTACAGTTGCTTTCTGCTTAGAAACTCCCAGATTCCTCCTATCAACTCTAACTTCTCCAGTGCAACATTGTGACTGTCTCCTTTCTCAGGCCAGGGAGCAGGGAGAGGGGACATAATAGCTTTTTGTCCCATTTCCTTGAAAGGGACAATATGCACACAAATATTTCCAATAAATAGGACTAGACTTCTCTATTGCCTATGGGTATGACCCCTGGAAAAACAAAAAACTTAATCATTTTGCCTAATTCTAGGTCTTTATTCATACAGATATGGGATGTGAACAGATCTGAGTAAAAGGAGGAGATATAGCTTTGTTTAATTCCCCCCTCATAAATCCAAATTTAATTATTCCTTCTCCTCTCCCCTCTTCTCCTTCTCCTTCAGTACTGGGGATTGAAGCCAGGGGCTTCACACATGTCAGGCAAGCATTCCACCCCGGAGCTGTGTCCTTAGCTCTCTTTTTACTTTACATTTAAAATATATATTAATATATTCAGGTTATACTCTTTTATCCCCTTGCCCCTGCTTCTGTTTCTCTGGGGGCCTTCCTCAGTGGTGTTACGATATTCACTTTGGGGTCATGAAGGCCTCAGTCAGTCCCTGTGGGGTAGCAGGAGTGAGGGACCTTGCCTCAAGGTATTCCTACCCACTCTGTGACTCTTACAATCTTTCTGCCCCCTTTCTGCAATGTTCCCTGAGCCATCACAGGCCTGCTGGCAGTCTGATTTAGTGTTAAGTTCCTTCTGGCCTCTGGATATGATATCTGCTTTGATAGGTTTTGATTCATCACTGTGTCTGTCACCCATCACTCTGGAGCTGGTTGTCAGGCTAGCAGTAAGAGCAGACAGAGTTCATGCCACCACTTCCTCTGGAATTTCTCCTGGTCCCTGGCAGAGGTGGTAGAGGTGGCAGGTCTCATGGTGGGCAGATGGCTAACATCTTGTCTTATGGATGGATCTTAGTTCCCCTCTGTTTCCTCTGTTGTCTCTTGGTTTGTCTCTCCCAGGCAGCCACGGTAGAATGGGGTCTATCCCTAGCACTCCACCCTGGTGCCCAGCCCTGTTGACTTTTTATTTTGAGGCACAATTTCATTAAGCTGCCAAGATTGACTTTGAACTCACTTCATTGCCCAGCCTGACCTTGAACTTGTGGACCTCCTGCATGATTCTCTAGTAGCTGGGAGGACAGGCCTGCACCACCTGATGCCTGGCTTCGAATCTTGAATCGTGTCTTTTGGGTACTAGATAGCAGAATGCAGGCATGCTCTGGCTTTTCTGCCTCACAGACATTTCTGGAGGTAGATCTTGTTTAACAGATGTATTCTAAGTTAATTAGTTGGGAAGAAAAAGGACAAAGAAAGCCCATTATGTGAATGTCAGGTCACGTCAGACATCAGGGAAAGAAAGGATGGTGGTATAAGGCTTTGAACGTATTTCCAATTCTGTTTTAATATTAAACCTTTGTAGCTTACTGTTGCCAACAATACACCTCCATGCTCTTTGCCCTGGGGCTTTTCTTAATTCTCTTATCTAAATAAAGTACCTGGTCTTTTGTACTGGACCATCTGCCCTCTTCTTTGGGAAAGCTAGTAGATTTGGTCTCACTTCTACTATAATTTAGTAAAAAAGGACTTGAAAAATCTGAACTTTTTTTTAACTTGAGTTTAGGCTTATGACCTTGAAATTAATGGGAATTTTTCTTCCAAGTGTGTCATTGTCCATTGAGAAATTGAGCTCATCTGTTTCATCATAAGAAAATTTATGCATCCCATGTGGTGCTTTGGGTGTAGGGACTGCTGTCTTTTGTGCCCTGGGTAAGAGGCTCCGAAATCCTAGCACTCATTTCCTCTCTAGCTCAAAGGCAGAGTTTTCTTGGAGCTCATTGGCAAGGTTAGAATGACCTCTCAGCACTCTGGACAAAGAAAGATTTGATGGAACAGATTTATTTCTGCCTCGTCCACGTTGATTTCTGAGGACACCATCCGTGGCAAAGCGTAGTAATTGGCGGTTGCAGTGATCTGTCAAGTCGGACATGGAGCCACCAGCAATTCTACTTAGAAGCTAGACAGCTGCCTGAGAAAACCACCTTCCTCCTGGACACTGGGGCTGTCGGGGTCAGGCCTCAGTGAAAGAACCTTTTGGTCCTGTCTCCTTTGGTTATGTGTGACTTCAGGGTTTTGATGGTGTAGTTGGGTGTCTGGGTTACATAGGACCACCAGGAGTGTCCAGAGTGTGGAAGGAAAAGAACAGAGGAAGATAGTAAGATGTCAGGGTTGGTTTTGGATTTGAGATCACACAACCTGCCCTCATTGGTTTCCTTTATTTTCCAAGGCAGGTGTTATGGATCAAATATGAAATGTTCCCCCACAGGTCCATGGGCTGAATGCTTAGTTCTTAACTGATAGCACTATTTGGGGAGGTTTTGGGAACTATGGGAAGTGGGATCAAGCTAGAGGAAGTAGATCACTAGGAGAGAGAGGGCTTCTTGGGAGTACATTGTCCCTGGCTGTTTTTTTGTCTTATCCTCTACTTCCCGGTCAGCCACTGTGGTAGTTTGAACATGACAGTGTAAATATATGGCCCCATAGACTCAGGTGTTGTATTAAAATTAAGTTTGTAACTTGGGTCTCCAGGTACCTGGATGGAGGAGGAGTCAGTCAGGGTGGATTCTGGAGTTCAGCCCAAAGGTATGTTTGGGGGCAGATCTGAATTCTAGCCCAAAGGTCTGAAGAGAGAAGTTTGAGCTGTGAAAGTTGATGTTTGCTGCCTTTGGTGTTTTCTGGCTGTTTGATGGTTTCTCTCTGCTTGCATCTATGAAAGGAAGCAAGCTTCTTCTGCCACTGATGGAACTTACCCTGGATCTGGAAGCCTGAAATCAACCCTTTCCTCCCATAAACTGTGTCTGGCTGGATCGTTGTCCCAGCACCGTGGAACTGACTACAACAGCCATAAAGTGAAAAGTTCTCTGTCATGTGCCTCTGCTGTCACAATGTTTTGCCGAAGTGCAAAACCCGAGACCAAGAAACTATGGGCTGAATTCTTGGATACTATTATCAATATAAATCTTTGTTCCTTTAACTTGTTTCTGTCAGGCATCTTGGGCACTGGGACAAAAACTAATTAGTACAACACATAGTAAGGGGTTCTTTTACTTGAAATCCAATGTATTCTTCCATAAGGACACCAATCTTCAGTTCATTGTCCAGTGTCATGTCTTGATCCAGGTGTCCCCCACAAATAAATGTGTTCTGAATGCTCAATCCCCAGCTGATGGCAGTTTGGGTATGGTAACATTGTTGGAGCTGTGTTGTTGGGGCCAGCTTATGGGGGTTATCATGGTTTGATTCAGGTATGCCCTACAAACAAATGAATGTGTTCTGATTGATTGATCAGCTGTTGGCAGTTTGGGTTTTACAACCTTGCTGGAGTTGTGTTGTCGGGGATGGGCTTATGGGGGTTATAAGCCAGCTTCCCCTTGCCAGTGTTTGGCACACCTTCCTGCTGCTGTTTGCAGTGCAGTGGCGGAGGTGATGTCCATCCCTCTGCTCATGCCACCATTTTCCCTGCCATAATGGAGTCTCTCCTTGAGTCCATAAGCCACATAAACCCATTCCTCCACAGGCTGCTTTTGTTTGGGTTCTTTCTGCACAGCAACTAGAATGCTAACTACAACATCCAGGATCTGAGTTTCCTGGGCTGGTGCTGAGGAATTAGCCAGAGATGTTGTTGAATGACCCAATTCCTTGGACAGTCCTAGGGTCTATCCAAACATTCAGATAGTTGACCATACTTTCATGCTTATGGGACACCTCCCTCTATGTCCTATAGCCTTTATTATCCCTCCTTAAATAATATAAAAATAATAAATATAATAAATGTAATAAATAAAATAAAAAATAAATAATAATAAAATAATAAATAAAAAATAAATACTGAGATATAATTCACAGGACACAGGATTCACTGATGGGAACAACTCAGTGGTTTCTTTTCATCGCTGTGCTACCATTAATTTGATGACATTTTCCTCATCCCCAAAGAAACCTTAAACCTTTGATCAGTTGCCTCCCATGTCTCACCTTCCTCTTCAGCTCCTGGCTGACTTTCTGGTTTTGCTACAATTTGTGGGTGCTTTCTGTCCATCCGTAGAAAAGATAATGAGATAGATGTGGTTAGGAACCGTATCAGTTTTATCTACCATTCCAAGTACTTGAGACATACCTGTAAAAAAAAATAATACTGGTGCAGGAGAGGACTAGGGAGATGGCTCCATGGATAAAGTGTTGACCATGCAAATGTGAGAACCTGAGTTCAGATTCATAAAACCCAGGTATAAAAGCTGGACAATGTGTCTCTTACCTGAAATCCCTGCACTGGGGAGATAGAGATGGGAGGAACCCTGGGACTTTCTGTCTAGCCTAAGCCATGAGCTTAAGATTTAGTGAGAGACTCTGTGTCCAAAAACTAAAATGGCCACCAACTGAGGAAGACACTCAGTGTTGACCTCATGTGAACTATGGGCTAGAACTGGCTTCCGATGGAGCAGTTAAAAGTAAACAGGAGATTGGAGTATATTGTAATCAGCTCCAAGTTGCTGGAACAAACATCCAGCCTGACATAACTTATGGGAAGAAGGGATTTATTTCAGCTTACAGATCCAGGGAAAATTCCATCAATGGAAGAAGTTGATTACTTCCACACATCTAAGCAGAGAGAAACAATGGCAGCAAGCAAACACCAACAAACAGCAAGCAGAGCTCAGACTGCTCTCTCCAAGTCCTTGGGCTGGAATCAGATCCACCCAGGACACCTCCCTCCCAGCTTTAGCAGGAATCTGCCTACTAGGGGACTGAAGTTGCAAACTCAGTTTTAATGAAGCATCTGATCTATGGGACCAGACATTTACATTATCACATTCAAAATACCACAGAGCGTTTCTGTGGTTTGGATATGAAGTGTCCTCTGAAGGTTTGGTCCCTGCTGGTGGCATATTTGAATGGTGATTACAACATGTGTATGCTTACTTCATCCACCAGTTTCTGTCACTGATGAAATCCCAGCTGAATGGACTGTTAGGAGGCAAGCTGATTTAGAGGATGTGGTTTTCTGGGGGTATGCCTTTGAAGGGTCTGTCTTGTGCCTGACACCCTTTCTCCCTTCCCACTCCTTCCCTCCCTCTCTCGTTCCTCTCTATTTCTCCCCTTCCCTGATGCCATAGGATGAGAAGAGTCCACCATTTATTCTCGCCACCATGATATCCTGTCTCACCATAGGCTCATAGCAATGGACTTTGCTGACCATGGACTGATTCTTCTGAAACCCTACAGGACATGTCCAAACTTGTAACATTGCAGAGCAATGTTGTAGATTAAGTTCAGGCTGGAGAATTGTGTGATTGAGCTACAAAAAACGTAATATTGGGCTGGGGAGATATCTCAGTAGGTAAAGTACTTGACATGCAAGCCAGAGAGCCTGAGTTCAGATCCTCATTACGCATGGAAAAGCCAGGCATGATGGCACATATATGTAATCCTAGCATGGGGAGGCAGAGATAGGAAGACCACTGGAGCTTGCTGATTAGATAGTCTAGCTAAATTGGTGCTTTCTAGATTCATTGAGAGACCCTGTCTCAGAGGACAATTTGGAGAGCAGTGACTGAGGAAGACGCCTGATATTGACCTCTGGCTTTCACACTCATGTGTACACTTTCATCCACGTATATATGCAAATACACATGTACTACACACTCCTACACATGCAAAAATATCTTATACTGTTTTAGGTAAGTTGAAAATTTTGTGATGGGCTACATTCAAGGTCATTATTGGCCATACGTGGCCCACAGGCTATAGGTGAGACACACCCATTAGGCCAAGGCTATCAGACATTTTGTTATAGTGACAAAAAGTTGACTAACACTGAAAACTCCCCCTGAGGGGAGTTTTGGCAGTTGGCTTCTGTCTTGATTTTTGCCGATTTTATTTTCCACTTCTCAGAGATCAAAGAGAAGGAATAGAACTACCATTGACCACAAAGGGATAAACCACTTGGGTAGCTCTAGAATACTTTGAAAAGGTTGGATTTTTGTTTTTGTTGAGCATGAGAGAAGCTCACCAATAAGCCACCAGACAGTTCACCCTCCGACACTCACGTCGACTACACTCCTTTCTTGTGCATTTAATCAAACTGCCCATAACAAATTAGCAGTGATTCATCTGGACACTGAATACCAAGTTGTTCTCCTAAGTGACCTGGATTGATTTTCACATGTCACAATTCATCAGAGTGAAGTGGTTTCACTGGCTGGTAGTCCAAACACACGGACACATTTCTGTTCCCACTGTCACTTTAACGTGCAGAAGACATTCGGTTTTCTGCCTGAGATGGTAAGTCTCACAATTTGTTGGAATGAAAATGCCAAACAAAGGCTTTCACATGGAGTGTTTCCAGGACTGAGCAGTCTTATGAGAAAGTGAAGGAAGAAGCCAGCAGGAGCTGCAGCCTGGAGAGAGGAAGAGAGGGCGTCTAGCTGCACCCCTATCCCCTGTGAGTTGAAGATGGGTGAGCACATGCAGCTCTGGGCTGTATCTCTCTGGAGAGGTTGGGTGGGCCATTGCATTTGTCAGATTGTCTGAGGGTTAATTAATAACAAGCATGTAGCAAGTTATTACACAAGGCACTACGCTCTCTTCTAAATGAAGAATAAAGAGTAACTCATCTCCTTCATTGTCACCTCAGGAGGCACATAGGTGGCCACTATGGTCCTTATTTTGCAGGTAAGGAAAACTGGGCATGCAGATGGGTCATCATCTGGGTCCACACAGAGGTAACAGTGGAAGTACACCTGGCTGGGGGAAATACTTGGCAGACCAACCTCACCACACTCAGTTATTGCATGTGGTGGTGAAGGTGGTTAGGATTACAGGGATGAAGAGGGTTGATGATGGCCATGGTGCTGGGGCTCATGAAGAGATGATCACAGCAGAGTGATCATCCATTCAAACTGTGCCCTTGTGGTATAACAGTTTCCCCTAAGTTGGATGTGATGGTTACCATCTTGAAGATTGAGCCTATTAATATTCCTTCCTAGATGAAGAGAGGAGGCTTATGAAATCCACATGAGGCTTTCCCTGCTCAAGATTTCTATCAGCTCTATATGAGAGGCCAAAAATTGATGAGTGGGGAGCTTCCTGTTGGTATAGCTACCCATAGGTCACCCAGGGGACAACTCAATGGTAGAGTTACCTATGAGTCACACATGCTCCTGTTAGGAACCTCAACAATCTCATTGGCTCACCAAGGTGAACTTGGGTTTCTCAGTGGTCTCTCTCTCTCTCTCTCTCTCTCTCTCTCTCTCTCTCTCTCTCTCTCTCTTCTTTATCTCTGGGGTGAAAAGATAGTTCTTTATTATTTTTCTTTTTTTATTGTCCATAATGAGTTACATTGTTTAGTGGGCCAACAATGAGTTGTTATCCCCAATTCCTCATTGCCCCCCCCTCCCCATTCCCAGTCAGCTGGATATCCTCCACCTTTATATCTCTCCTGGGAATGTCAACAACAGATCATCATCTTGATTTTCTCGTATAAAAATTTAACAATAATTTTTCAAGATTCCTAGGGTTATTATGAGGGTTACCTGTCAAATCTTTAGAACAGTGCCCAGCCAGATCAGCCCTCCACTAATGATCACCATTTGCCCATTCTGAGTGCTTCATGTCTAGTCTTATCAGGCTACTGCTAATGGGCAAACACATATTGGATATTAAAAGCATTTCATGTGTTTGTGCTGGATGTGTGTGTGTGTGTGTGTGTGCATGTTCATGTTGGTATGAGTGCATGTGTGTGCACATGTTTTGTGGAGAGCAGAGGACAGCCTTGGGTGGCATCCTCAGGAACACCATTCACCTCCTTTGAGACAAGGTTACTCATTGGCCTGGAGCTCACCAATTAGGCTAATCTGGATGGCCAGTGAGCCTTAGGGATCCTCCTGTGTCTGTCTCCTGATATTACAGGTGTGTGCTACCATACCTAGGATTTTACTGGGCACTGGGGATCGAACTCATGTCCTTGGGCTTGTACAACAAGCACTTAGCTGAATGAGCTATCTCCCTAGCTGTCAAGTTGGATGTTGAGAGCATTTCATGTATCATGTTGGATGTTAGAAGGATTTCACGTGGTGTGCTTATTAAAATCCCTGGAGGCCTTAAAAATAATATGACAGTAGATAAAGGGTGGTCTGAAACATCATGAGTTAGTGTCAACCAGAGGATAGTTTATTATTCACATTGCTCATTTGGTTCTCTTCTCAAAATAACACCAAGAAGGTCCTAACTGTCACATACAGCCTTGGGAACTTAGATTCTTTTCTGGTGAGCTGCTTCCTGTGTTAGCTCAGTGAAGACCCTGACCACTCCTTCCTGCCAGGAAACTCCATCCAAGTCTACAGTCATGATCCCGAGACAGCAAATGAGGCAGCCCATGTTCAGCATTCATATAAAGACCTTGTTCTCCTGCTCATTGCTTCCCAGCCATGAGCCTTCTCTATCCTCCCCTGGAAATTCTACAAAGCTGAACACGTGAGGCTCCTCTGTGTGGAATGACCCACATAGCAGTCTCAGGCAGCCTCTTTTCTTAGGTGACTTGGAGAAGCAATGGCTTAATCCATCGGTGTAAGGAGCTTAGGATCCTCTGATAGCTCCTTCCCATGTCAGAGGGGGAGCTGCAAGCTAAAATGTCACAGAAACTCTCCAGGCTTTCTGGGAGGGGTTGGTCCCCTCTGTCTATTTATATACACTCAGCTATGCCAACAGTATTTGCTGAACAAATCTAATCCATGATGCATTCCCCCCTCCATATCTCTCTCCCACTCCTCTCACTGGGTTTTATGTAGCCCAGGGAAGGTGGCCGAGGATGGCTTTAAATTCCTTCTGTCCACCTCACAAGTGCTGAGATTATAGTCCTGTGCCACCATACTTGGCTCTCTGATGCTTTCTTTCTCTCCTCTCTCTCCACTATTTCACCTTACTTCATTGAGATACGGTCTCTCACTGAGCTTGGAGCTTAGTCTGGCTGACCAGGGAGCCACAACCATCCTATCTCTGCTCCACTCAGTGCTGGGGCTACAGGGGTGCCACCATGCCCAACTTTTATATGGGTACTGGAGATGGAACTTGACTCCTTGTGCTTGCTCAGCACATACTTTCACCCACTGAGCCATTTCCCTGGACTTTCTCTGATGCTTTTTCCAGTGATGAGTTCACAGTCGTGGACACAGCAGCTGAAAGAATTCCTCTGTCAACCTTATATTCGGCGGCAGGCAGGAATTCTCAGTCTTCCCACCACTGGGCCAGGAACTTGTTCTCCTGGACGTTGCTGAATGCTCCACAGTGCCCTGACCTCTTCCTTCTAGAACCGCTCCTTCACTCATGACAACTCAATTCTCCCTGGACATTGCCACATGGCCCCTGGGGGGTGGTCAAGATCATGGCTGGAAATAAATGTTCTGTGTGTGTGTAGAATAAAGAGACAAAGTGTAAAATAATATCACAAGGATAAACCAATCAGGGGCACAACTGGGGTCTCTGGGGTAGGATTGGAAGCATTACAGGGGGCGTCACGGGGGAGCCTGACAGACAAGTATAAACATAGAGGCGAGAGAGCCTGTAGATATGAGGAACCAGAGAGACAGGGCAGAGACCCGTGCAGGAGAATGGGTTTGAAACAGATTGACGGAAAAAGGAACACAGGCACGTGGCAGATGTAGGAGGCCAGGAAGTATTGAAGGACCCAGCAGAAGAAAGGCTATCCCATCCAGAGCCATATGGGTCAAGGACAGGCACGGGGAGGATGCTTAGGCAGTTTGAACGACGATATTTGTCTAGACTAGAGTGGTGCCAGTGGTGCGAAGTGGTGGGTTCTGGTTATTTTCTGGGTGTCAAACTGGGAGGACCCAGAGGAAAGGGGTGGGCAGGGCAATTTCAGGACCCTTGGTGTGAACATTGTGGGAAGGATTGTGAGGAGTCCTTCCGTGGGCATCTGATCATCATACTGGACTTCTGCGTAGCTTAGGTGACAAGATGAGGTCCCCCAAGATGGTCCCCACCCAGCTTTCTTGTGATGACTTGGCCACGCCATTCCACTCCCCATGTCAGAATACTTGTTGAATTATGAGGGACTTCTGAGGGTGTCAAGTCCACCTGCTTCATTTTCTCCAGGTGGGGGAACTCACTTGTATTGTTTCACCTCACCACCATGCTGCAGGTGGTACTTGCAGTGAGAATGCAATGTAAGCTCTGACTGTGCTGCCTTGTGTGAGACTCCCCCCTCCTAGCCTGGTGGAGTTTCTGCTTCTCCACACCAGCCTGCCTGGCACATCGCAGTGTGACTTCAGATCATGGCTTCTGCTTCAAGGATGTATGGGGTGTTGTGTTCCTCTGGCTCTGAGCTCTGCTGTGGGGAAGTCTAGAGGCTTTAAGGAAACCCCTGAAGACTATCACATCATTTTCTTGCTTTGCAAGAAAGGATCCACACTGGAAGAATCTTCAGGAAACCAGAGGCAAGTTGGAGAGATAGCGGCAGAGCCTCCGCCTGGCCTTTGAATACTGTTGCTTCACAGACTTGATTCTGAAGGGATTCAGGCCCCATTCCCTTGTGGGGCAGAAAACAAACTTTATGACTTCTGGTCAGGGTCACCTGCCTCCTGCTTCAACAGTCTATGCTGAGAGTTTCACATATTATCAGCAGCATGCTTCATGAAGGGGACATACTTCATCTGCCATGAAGCTTTGTTCATCCTAAAACACCCTTACCCGCTTTCCCTGGAGAGCCTGTTCTTTCTGCTTCTGAGAAATCAGGCACCAAAACCACGAATGAATTAAAGGGAAATCATCACCACCACCATGGTTTCACCATCATCATCACTCCACCACAGCCATCTTTCTCGTTATCCATCCATCATCACCGTCTTCCTCGTTATCAGCATCATCAGGTACCATCCTTGTTCCCTTCATTACCATCGTCACTTTCATCTTCATCACCACCTTCCTTGACACCATCGTCATCTCCACAGCGGCATGGCGTGAACCAGTCCTTGACCTGCACTTTCTTACACTAACATCCTAGCGGTTCTATCAGGCAGGTACAGCTTGTCTCATCATGTGGAAGGTGCGTATACCTGGAACTCAGAAACCTGAACTTCTTTGCCCCAAATCACCAAATAGTTTCCTCTAAAGAGTCATTTCTGGCCCCCTTTCCCCCAACATCTGCACTGGCCTAGTTCAAGCAGGTGATGCAAACGTCCATGCTGGCAGGACTGGAGATACTGCCTCTGCAGCTACGGTTACAAGGTGGAAATGCCATGCTGTGCTGCCATCCATCATCAACCTTGATGGGCCTCGCTGGGCTGGCTGCCACCCTGAGGAACAGGAAGGAGCGAGAACACAGTCTCCTTGGCATGGGACAAAACCTCTCCTGGGTTGGGATGACTGCCCAGGTACTGTGGTGCCAAGATACTCTGTTTCCCCTCACTTGTAAAGAATAATGGCATCAAAAGCTGGCAGAAGGTGAAGTTCACAGAATAGAGGCTGCCAGTGTTTGCATTCTACGCGGGGTGGCAAGTCTTTGTTGTTGGCTGGGGCGGGGTGAGGCCTGGCAGCGGTTACTTTGAATGGAATCCCTTGGAGATGTACTTCAAGCTTCTCCTTCCCTTTCTCCGTTGCACCCTCCCTTCTTCCCTTTCTACTGATCCCAAAGTCTGAATTCACCAAGAAGAATGGTGGAAAAAGTCAAAAGCAAATAGCCCCACCCACCTGTGAAAGGCGCTAGGATTTTTTTTGTTCATTTGTTTAACTGATTAATGATCATTTCCATCGCTTCCAAGTGATCCTAGAAAGATGCGCATCCTGGCACCTGTCCCCTAAAGATGCAGAGGAGATTTGGCATTCTCAGGAATGAGGAGACTTGGCAATGTCAATTTTTGATTGGACACGATGTCCAGCTGTCACACATGCCACACATGTCCTGGCCCTCCCTGCATTTATGTTAGAGAGAGCTTCCTGTCCACAAGGCTTACCTTCTGGGTGGCCGCTTCAGCAAGTGGCTGCCTTGTTCATGAGGAAATGAAGCGCAGACACTTCAGCAGCGTGGGGGAATGAGACACTGCATGTCGGAGTGCTTTAGAGCTAAATAAATATGGGTGAGAGATTTTCCAGAGCTGTTATTGATTGGATAGTGGGGAGTTATTTAGTTCCAAGAGTGGCTTATTACAGCACTTGGGCCAAGATTAAAAAGGCTCTGAGCTTGAATACCCATCGAAGTCATTGCTGTGATTCACACCCTTATGTTGAACACACCCTTTTCTCTTTCTCCCCCTTTTTTGTGACCCCTTTCTTTGTCCCATCTCCACTTCCATCTGATGTCAGATACGGTCAGGATGTTTCCCAGGTCCATCTGTCTCTGGCTGCTTATGCTCATGTGTGTCCATGTTGTGTGTATGCTCATGTGTGTGGGGGCATGTGTGTGAAGATCAAGGTTGACCTTAGGTGTCTTTCTCAAGTGCTTGCTTCCAACATTATTTTTGGCATCAGCGTCTCACTGACCCTGGAGCTCGCCGATTAAGCTACTCTAGCTGTCATCAATTTCCAGGGATCCTCCTGTCTTTGTCTTCCTAGAGCTAGGATTACAGGTGCATGCCAACAAACCCACCTTTTTACATGGGTGTTGCAAACTGCATACTACCCCAGGGGAAGGAAAAGTCTTCTGTCAGAGAAAAGTGCAGGGCGATCATGTTGTGGGAAACTAAGACCACACTAGCTCTGGGTGTCATAAGGATCCAGTTAGGCTGGCTGATTGTAAAAATGATGTCCCCCATCTGAAGTAGAATTGGGATCTCCCTTCAGATCAGGAGGGGGTTCAAGGTGACTTTTGTATGTTTTGGGAGGAGCTCACTTCCTTCCTCCAGTGTGGTGATGTTGAAACACTAAATGGAGAAACAGAAGTTCATTTGTGTCCATGCCAACCTGCCCTTGGGCACATACTCTGCATGTCCATCGCTCAGGAAGGGAGTATTCCGTAAGTTGTTCTGACCACCATCCTTCCACATTACAGGTTTTTAGTCTCTCCTTGATGTGGTCAACAATTCATCTTTCTGATTTTAGAAAGTCATGTTGTACATGGACTGTGGATCTTGTTGCCCCTCATGGACAAGTGATGTCTAGGGCAGCATTCCATAAACAAACACATTCATATTTCTGTAAAAGCCTGTTATTCACACCGAGCACGATAAACACCATGTAGGTGACACAATAGTTGGAGATTTCTTGATTTGACCAAACATAAAGAGCCTCATGTGAGACTAGAGGATGTGAAGGCAAGTCACATTTAAGAATAGAATTTCAGAGCCAGGCATGATGGTGTGTATCTGTAGTTACAGAATCTAGGAGGCTGAGACAGGAGGATTGCTTGAGCCCTGGGGGGTTCAAGACTATTCTAGGCAGCATAGTGGGACCCCTGTATCAAAAAAAAAATCATGGCCAAGGATGTAACTTGGTGGTATAGAATGTGCGTACAAATAAGCATTTCAATTGGAAAAGATGTTTTGTGGGTTTGTCATTTCTGATTATTTGACCTGCCCTCATTGTGTGTGAGTGTGTGTGTGTGTGTGTGTGTGTGTGTGTGTGTATGCACACTTGCTCTAAAGAGGAAGAGTGTGAGGAAAAGAAGGAGGGAGAGAGCATACCTCCCATACAACCCGAGGGACCTTGGACCCCACCTCCCATGAGGAGATCCCCATCCACAGTCTGACATTTCTAGGTTTATTTGCTGGCATGAAAGAATCGTTGATTTCAATCTAGGCAGCGCCACCGGGATATGGGGTGCATCGTTGGAGAGCCCCGCGCTGGCTCCCTGCACACAGGCAGCCTTGTTGTTTTATTAATTTCCTTCTGACAGCTGCTAGTTCTGAGGCCTTCAAAGTTCTCAACAGAAATAAAACGAGTCCTCAGGAACCACTCCGTGAGGCACTGGTAATGAGCCTTGTAGGAAATGCAAGTTAAATGGAGATTTAAAAACCTCCATGGGGCTCTGCTGTATGCTCCCCCCGCTCCAATGTCCAAAGTCCAAGGGCATGAAATAACCATGCCTTGAATTTGTCAGTAAGGTCAAAGCTGGGCCCAGAGCCTTACTCCAATAGGAATCTCCTCCAGGAACTTCTGCTCAGGGAACAACCCCAGCTGCTCCTGCAGAGACTCCCCAGTCCTCCTGGCTCCCCTGTGCCCTCCCCATACCCTCTGTTCCCCCTTTCTCAGCCCAGTTTTCATCTCTTCCTTTCTCCACATTCCTAGACTATTACCCAAAGGATAATCTTAACACTTCTCTTCTAGCATATTTTGTGTGGCATGTAGCCCAGGCTGGCATCAAACTCACTACATAGCTGAGGATATCTTTGAATTTCTGATCCTCCTGTTTCCACCTCCAAAATTCTGGGATTACAGGTGTGTCTGGATTGTGTGGCACTGGGGATGGAATCCGGGGCTTCATACACATCCCCAGTCCCTCTCCTGGCTCTTCTCCCAGAACCATCCCAGTTAGTACCTTTGCTATTGCTCCACAGCTCTGCAAACCTCCTGGAAACCCTGTGGGGTGGGACAGGGAACCTGCCTGCATCCCCCTGAGCTGCTGTGTCTGGTTCTCACAGGTGGGCAGCATGGGGAGGGGAGGACCCCAGCTCTTCACAGGTGCCTGGGATGGACCCCAAACAGGCAGAGAACATGGTTGTCTTGCTTCTCTGCATGTGCAGATTGGATCCCATTCTGACCCACTCTGAGCCTAGAGTGATCACAGGACCCACTGGCAATTGACTATAAGACACCTTCTCTCTCCCCTGATGCAGGCTGAGCACACATTAGGCTGAGCCAAGCTAAGTTGAGCTGAGGAGAGTCCTCTCATTCTAGGCCATGTGTCTTCCTTGGGAAGGGGTGGGGGCTCTCAACATCTGCTTCCTATGTACTTTGGGCTCCCCCTGTGTGGTGTCTTTGGGGACAGGATGGAGACAATACCTTTCTTGGCTTGTTCCTACCTCAGCTCTGCTCCCAGGCCCAGGACAGGGGGTCTCCTACCCTCAAGTTTACTTAAAGGCACACTGATGGGACTGGTACCAAGGACAGCCTAGCCTCAGTAATCCAGTTCCTCCAGTGGTGGTGCTGTACCCAAGGTGTCCAGGATGGCCCTGCCCATGGCTCTCACTCCACGGAGGGGAGGACAGCACAAGCTTTCCTAGGACAGGATACCACCAAGAGGGCTTTTTCTTCCCCACCACAACTTAGGAGATGTCATTGTGCATGAGGATGGCATTTTGTTTCTGAATTTTTTTTCTGTATTTTTAGATAGGCCCTCCTGTGTAGCTCACACTGGCCTAGAACTCGAAATCATCGTGTTTCAGCCTCCTGAGTATTAGGATCACAGGTGGTACCATTACCTCTCCTGGGACAGGTTTCCAATGAGAAGGAATGTGGTGTCTGCCTTCCTAGGTAAATGGAGCATGTGCTCATGGCCATTATGTATCGCCCTTGGGAGGAGATGAAGGATGATGGGGAGGGCTGCCTTGCACCCCCGTTTCCACCTAAGGCACACATCTGGCTTTAACTGATGCCAAGTCAGATA
>PVHP010030236.1:0-21831 GCA_004024765.1 Zapus hudsonius
TGGCCAGGAGAACCTGGCTGAATACTAGGCTATCCATGGTCCCCTGTCACAAGGACTGATCCAGACGACCCATGGAGGAGGTTATCCAGTGGAGGGGGGAGGGGAGGGCAGCGGGGAATTGGGGATAACAACTCATTGTTTGCCCACTAAATGTTGTAACTCATTATGGACAATAAATTATTAAAATAAAAAAAATAAAATAAAATAAATAATGTGTTTGTATTGAACATCTCTCTTATGTGTCATCATATGGAGGGTGATTCAAAGAAGTATAAGAAATAGGAATTGCCATTAATGAGTGCCTTACCAGAGAAAGAAGTCTCATTGACAAGAGCTCTTCCCACTACATGTATGCAGGTATAGGTAGAGATGTAGATAGACATAGATGTGAAAAAAAATGTGTCAACCTATTTAACAACTTTAAGTGCTTCAGGCAACACTTAGGTATAAATAGAAAAGTCACTGGTAAAATAGGTCTATGTGTCATTCTGGATTTTTGTGTTTTTTGCCTTGATCCTTTGGTCTCAACCTCCTTAGTGCTCCATGTGTCCAAACATGAGTACCAGAGTCTCTTGCTGCTGGAAACAGACACCTTTCCTGATTTACATGGGTGGCTGGGAGGCTTTGCAAGCATACACCTTTAGCCTCTGACCCATCTCTCTAGCCCCATGGGCTTCTTGATTAGAGGCAGAAGAAAATAATCAGTGAAGTCTGCATGGAAAGGCTGGACTGTGAAGGAATGACAGAATTCAAATTGCAAGGGAAGAAGGAGAAGATTCTAGATCCCAAAAGTGATCTAGGCATGTGCAGATGCACACGCCCTGTGAGCATTCATGTGCAGGGATCAGAAAACAATGTCAGATGTCATCTTTGTGCTCACCTGTCTATTCCCTATAGAAGGAGTCTGTCCACTCACTCAACCCAGAACTTCAGGTTTTACAGTGTTATTTGTTTTTCATTTTTTTAGGGGATCGGGAAGCCTCAGCAATTCTCATGTCCCCACCAAACATCCCATCCCTGTCACAGGACTGGGGTTTTAGATGTCTGTGGTGATACCAAGCTGTTTATGTGAGTGATGGTAAATCAAACTTTGGGCAGAGTCAGGCTGTCTCGGGCCCTCATGTGCAGCAAGAACTTTTAACTGTTGAGCCATCTCCCCATCCCCTAGCCCCTGAATTTTAATTATTGCAATTACTTGTATGTGTACACAGATATATATATGTTCACACACATAGATTACACACAAGGTGTTCCAATGGAAATAATTTCTCAAGCATCCCAAAATACTTGTGTGTCTATCACTAAAAACGCCCTTTACAAGAGAAAGAAATTCAGTATGATAGTCATCAGCTTAGGCTTTAAAAAATATTTTATTTATTCATTTTCAAGCAGAGAGATACAGAGAGAGACAGAGAGAGAGAGAGAGAGAGAGAGAGAGAGAGAGAGAGAGAGAGAGAGAGAGAGAGAGAGAGAGAGAGAGAAAGAGCACCAGGGCCACCACCTTGTTGGTCTGGCTTATGTGGGTCCTGGGGAATTGAACCCAGGGCCTTAGGCACTGGAGGCAAGTGCCTTAACCGCTGAGCCACCTCTCCAGCCCTATCAACTTAGGTTTTGAATCAAAACAGACATAGGTGAAAATTCCAAATCAGTACTTATTAGCTGTGTGTTCTTAGACAAGTTACTTCACCGACCCTCTTAGCCTCATTTTCTTCACTTGTAAATAGGAGGTTATGAAGAATAGTCCCTTACATTTGCTGGAGTTTGTGATTATTAAAGAGGTAATGCAAACCTTAGTATTAGGCACATAGCAAAAACTTCCCCTCTGTACAGTGCTCTAGAGATTCCCATGACTTGGACCTTTCTTGCAATCCCACAAACCACAAGCCATCAGGGACCCATGGGAGTTAAAGAGCCAAGGGATACGAAACCTGAAAAAAATATCAAATAGTCATGAATATTCTTTCCAAATGATATGAAACTCAACAGAAACCAAATGACTGAAAGTATCTTGAATGTATCTTGTAAGTTTCCTACTTATGATTAGTCTGTTGGAAGTTGTGTTTTTCTAGAAAAGACTAGCTTTCCGACTGCACAAATATTCTATCCATGTTAGCTTTATGGTATTCTATGCACCCAATTTGTCTTTTTTGATCATCTAACATTTCTGTTGTAAGGTAAATATCTTCATTTCTATTTGGAGCTGCAGAATCTATGTCTCAGAGGAAACTTGTCTGTAGTTAATAATTTTTCAAAGCAAAATTTGAACCTAGATCTTTTCAATTTTCTATACTACACTTGCTGTAAAGAATTTCAGAGATTTTCTTTTGCTGCTAATGAAGCAGAAACCAAGGAAAGCAAAGCCAGTTGCCCAGAGTTACTCAGGCAGTTAATAATGAAGCAGGGACTAGAAACCAGTTCCTGGAATGCCAGCTCATGTTACTTTATTGCCTACAAATGGATGAATAATGCGATGGTTCATTATTTTTAAAATGATTAAAAGATTGGAGAATATCTGAAAATAAATTCTACCCATAGCTTAATTTCTTCCATTTTGTCTTTCACAGGCATTACTGAAATGATGTTTTGTCTAGTTAGAAATGAACCAGTGAGTCTGGTGATCTTTTATGTTCATAAGACTCCCCACGTCCGCCAAACTCAGTACTTCACATTCAAAAGAAGATATGCCAGTGCAGGTAGTGTACAGGTCATTTCATTGCTAGCATATTAACAGGTATTATTCAATGTGCTGGGTAGTGTGTGTGTTGCATGCACATGAGTGTGCAGATGTACATGCTATGTATGTGTGTGTGCGTGCGTGTGTGCATGTATGCAAGTGTGCACAAGTGGAGGCTAGAGGAGAATGTCAGTTGTCCTATTCTTGTCACTGTAACTGTATTTTCTTGAGACGTGTTTCTCCCTTAGCCTGGAGTGGCTGTCAGTTACCAAGCCCCAGTGTTTCTGTGGTCTCCACAGACTGGGGTTATGTATGTGTGTGGACATAATCTATGTGGGTTTCTGGGATTCGAACTCTTAACTTCCCTCGAACAGCATTCTAATTTCTCTTTAATAAACCTCAGTTTCTTCTAGCTCTCCGTGTTCTCTGCAGCTTGACACTAGGCTTTTGTTTTGTTTTGTTTTTCCTAAAACTTCAGTCTTTCTTGAATATGTTTTCAACATTAAAGCATGTTCTGGCCTTTCTTCCCAGATCCCAATCCCCTCTAAATAAACTCCACAATTTGTGATTTCTCCCCAAATAAACTTAATAATTCATAATTTGTCCTTCTTGAATCCATCTTTATTATTCTTCATTAAAGATTAGGGAAGAATCCAGAACTTGGGGTTTATAAATCTGGGGAACTCCCTGAACCCCCCAAATTCTGAATCACTTGGACTTTTGTCTATACCTAGGTAACCCATTTAATTTAGAAAAATAAATCTTGCAAAAATGGGTTCTTCTTTCTGTAGATTATCAAAATTGGTCAAAATATTGATTGAATTTACAAATTTCATATGCATCTATTTAATCCTGGCTTTGTGTGCACTGTATAATGACAGAAAGTGATGATCTAAGAAACCTCACAGTTGCCAGTCTCTTCTTAAACTTGGCCTAATCTCTGAAACAATGGCTAAAGAGAGAAAAAATATTTGGAATCTCTCTGGAGTAAAATAAAACATAAAAAACAAAAAACAAACAAACATAAAACTGGTTCACAGTAGCTCCTCTCAAGCTGCCATGTGCCCAGTCTCCCACTGTCCAAGACTGGTCCATATTTTCTGGTGTCCTCACTTTCCAGTTTGCACAAACCCTACATCTAAATATATGCCTTTGGGTATTTTTGGGATGATCATATCCTTAAAATGTACTGCATGTCCAAAGATTTAATTTCATCTTTGTCTCCTTGCACTGATCCATTTAACATCTTGGGGAGGTAAGATTAATATCCATAGAGCACTTAACAGCATATAAATATTTTCAAACTTTTATTCTCCATGGTTTCTGGACCAGTACCACACTGTGTTTCCCAAAAGATTGAAGAGTTTTATTGAAAGCTCATCTCCAGACTTCTGGCTGGAGGAGGTGTCACTAGGGGCAGATTCCTAGAGTTCAGCCCCAAGGTTTTACTGGGGGTGGATATGGAATTCCAGCTATAGGTATGCAAGGAGCAGCCTGAGCTCTGACTGCAGTTCCCTGCTATTTGCTGCCTGAGTTTCACTGCTTGCTTGTGAAGGTACTGGTGGTGGTTTTCTTTCTGCTTGGATCTATAAATTTCAAATAAATCCCATTTCTCCTACGAACTATGCCTGGTTTGGAGGTTCATCCCAGCAGCTTGGAGCTGACTATGACATACTTATAAAATTTTATAGAATATGTAATTATGCCAAAGCCTTTATCTCATTAAGCTTTATGTATTCATAAAATTTTGGGCCCTAATTTCGTTGCCCACATCTTTTTTTAAGTATATATTTATTGTCCATAATGAGTTACATTATTTAGTGAGCAAACCATGAGTTGTTATCCCGAATTCCCCAATTCCCCCCCTCCCCCTCCCTGATCAGTTGGATATCCTCCTCCGTGGGCTGTCTGTATTAGTCCTTGTGGCAAGGGATCCTGGATATCCTAGTACTCAGCCTGGTCTTCCTGGCCCAGGTGTGTTGTTACTGATGGGTGCCATGCCTCCGGACAGTCTCCCCCACCACGGATCTCACAATCTTTCTGCCCCCTCTTCCTCTCAGTTCCCTGAGTCGTGGTGGGTGAGTAATAAGGCTGCTTTAATGTTGCGAGCTTAGAGGTCCTTGTGTCGAAAATCCTTGGTTTCTGTCTCATTGGCCTATCATGTGTTGATTGAATGGTTGTGGTTATAGGTCCCTTGTTCATCTGTCATTGTCTGCTGGGTTCCCTATGGATCCTCCCCAATATGACTGTGGTGGCTCCTCTCTTGCCAGGATATCAGCCATCAGCCTACGGTGGGTTGGTAGGGTTAGATGGGCCACAGCTCTCTCCTTGCATCCTGAAAAATACAAACACATTTGGCTTAACCTGAGTTGGTTGAATGGCTGTGGCTATGGGTCTCTTGTTCATCCCGTCCTTTTCTGCAGGGTTTCATATGGATCCTCCACAATATGACTGTGGTGGCTCATCTCTTGCCATGATCTCATCTTTTGGCCTGCTGTTGGGTGGTAGGGTTATCTGGGCCACAGCTCACTTGTTATATCCTGAAAAATACAAATACAATCTCCATCGGAGAGTGAGAACAGTATAGGTTAACAAATACACACCATTCTGGATTACCTAGTTTCTATTTTTAGTAGCCTCCCTGTCAGATGTTCGCATACTGCATCTTTCCTTGGAAGACCAAGACTATGGGATCCGGTGAATATTGCCCTAAATCCCCATTTCCAATCAAGGGTTTCCCCCCACTGAGTGGAATATTTGGCCAAATTTTGTAGCTGTTGATTGTCTCCCCTGGCCAGGCCCAGACTCCTTCATTGCACAATTGCTCCTTTCTTGGTTTCCTTTTCTCTCCCAGTAGGAGGTGTGTTCAGCCTACTCATGGCCTCAGACTGTGTTTCATGTCAGTGGTCTGTTTACACCAGCTGTCGTTGTTCAGCTTCCCCTGGCAGCTTGTGTAGTGTCTTCCAACACTGCACTAACTGCCATCTGGGGCTGGTTACCATTCCAGACCTCAAAGAGTCTCTTGATGCTGAAAGATGGTATTCTGTGGTTTCTTCAGCAACAGGGTTTTGCCTCAGGCCTGGGGAGAGCATTCAAGAGCCTTGACAGAATTCCGTCTTGTTTTTGGAACCTCATGGGTCACTTTGGTCAACAGCTCAGTGAGGGAAAGGACCGGTGACTGGAATCCGGGACTGTCAGACTGCTCAATTATACACAGATTTAAATATTCTCCCCTGCTATTCATGACCCCTCTTGCCAGTTGACGCTCACTATTTACTTTTTAGGTTACAGTATGCTCGTGAGGATTTTATGTTTTCGAACCTAATTTGGATTGGCCTCCTGCTTAAGCCATTCCCCTCTCTCCTTCCCTAACCCCTCATTCCTAACATCTCACTTCTTTCTATAAGTCTGCATAAAGAAAACAGTTATCCTGATTAAGGACCGCATATGAGGGAAAGTATGCGGCGTTCAAGTCTCTGTTCTTTTGAGTGTTCGCTTAGTAAGATAAGCTCAAAGTCAGACCATTTTTTCCTAAATTTCTATATGTCATCCTTCCTTTCAGCTGAGTAGAGTTCCATCGTATAAATATACCACAGTTTCGCTGTCCATTCCTCCATGGATGGGCATTTGGGTTGATTCCAATTCTTGGCTATTATGAATTGAGCTGCTATAAATATAGTTGTACAAAATTTTCTGCATCAAGATGTGGCGTCTTGCGGGTAGATGCCAGGTAGAGGGATAGCTGGGTCCATCGGTAGTTCTATGTCCATTCTGTCTAGAAGTCTCCACACTGCTTTCCATAAAGGTTGAACAAGATTACAATCCCACCAGCAGTGAATGAGGGTTCCTGTTTCCCCGCATCCTCGCCAGCAACAATTGTTGTTGCTTTTTTTATGATTGTCATTCTGACAGGAGTAAGATGGTATCTCATTGTGGTTTTGATTTGCATTTCCCTGATGCTTAAGGATGCTGAGCACTTTCTTAAATAAGTCAAGGCCATTTGTGTTTCCTCCTCCGTGAATTCTCTGTTGAGATGAGTACCCCATTTTCTGAGGGGGCATTTTGGGTTTTTGTTAATAATGTTTTTGAGTTCTCTGTAGGTTTTTGAAATTAGGCCTCTGTTAGAGTTGTGGCTGGCGAAATTCATTTCCCAATTTGAAGGGGGTCTATTGGCTCTGAGTGTGGTTTGTCTGTACAGAAGCTTCTGAGCCTGAACAGGTCCCATTGGTTAAGTGATTGTTGTATTTCCTGGGCTGCTGGAGATTTGCTCAGGAAATTTTTTCCCACTCCTATTTCATGCAGAGTTCCTCCTATTTTTCCTCCAGGGTGTTCAGGGTTAAGGGGTTTATATTAAGATCTCTGATCCATTTGGAGTTGATTTTTGTGCACAGTGAAAGGAGTGGGTCTAATTTCATTTTTTCACACTTGTTTATCCAATTCCTCCAGCACCATTTGTGGAAGATACTATCTTTGGCCCAGCGTACATTGTTGGCCCCCTTGTCAAAGACCAGATAACTGAAGTTACTTCCATTTAAAGCTGGGTCTTCAATTCTGTTCTATTGATCTGTCTTTCTGTTTTTATGCCAGTACCATGCTGTTTTCATTACTAGGGCTTTGTAGTATGTTTTGAAGTCAGGCATGGTGATGCCTCCTGAGTAGGATTTGTTACTTAGAATGGTTTTGGCTATCCAAGGTCTTTTGCCTTTACAAATAAATTTAGAGATTATTTTTTCTATGTCTGTGAAGAAAGAGGTTGGAATTTATATGGAATAGCATTGAATCTGTAAATCGCTTTTGGCAAGATTGCCATTTTCACTATATTGATTCTCCCTATCCATGAGCATGCAATATCTTTCCATCTTCTCACATCCTCCTCTATTTCCTTCTTAAGTGTTTCAATATTTTCCTTATATAAGTCCTTTACAACCTTGGTTAGTGATATTCCAAGGTATTTGATTTTCTTAGAGACTATAGAAAATGGGACAGTCTGTATGATGTCTTTTTCTGTCTGCTTGCCTTCTGCGTATAGAAAGGCTACTGATTTTTGTTTGTTAATTTTGTATCCTGCCACATTGCTGAAGGCATTCATTAATCACCTTCAAGAGGTTACTGATACTATTCTTTGGGTCTGATATATAAAGGATCATGTCATCTGCAAAGAGGGATAGTTTAATTTTTTCCTTTCCAATTTGTATTCCTTTTATGTCCTTCTCTTG
Organism: Zapus hudsonius; assembly: GCA_004024765.1. Classification (NCBI taxonomy): domain Eukaryota; kingdom Metazoa; phylum Chordata; class Mammalia; order Rodentia; family Dipodidae; genus Zapus; species Zapus hudsonius. The sequence continues at coordinate 7,891 of PVHP010030236.1, forward strand.
TCTTATTGCTTGGGCTAGAACTTCCAGCACTATGTTAAGGAGCAGTGGTGAGAATGGGCAGCCTTGTCTTGTTCCTGAATTGAGTGGGAATTCCTTGAGTCGTTCCCCATTGAGAATGATCTGTGCTTTAGGAGATTTGTAAATTGAATTTATTAAATTGAGAAATAGGCCATCTATGCCTATTCTTTCAAGAGCTTTGAACATGAAGAGGTGTTGAATTTTGTCAAACGCCTTCTCCACATCTATTGAGATAATCATGTGGTTTTTGTGTTTGAGCCAATTAATGTGGTGTATCACATTTATCAACCTGCGTATGTTGAACCATCCCTGCATCTCTGGGATAAAGCCAACTTGGTCAGGGTGGATAATAGTTTTGATGTAGCATTGTATCCGGTTTGCTAGGACTTTGTTCAGGATTTTTGCATTTAAGTTCATCAGAGATATGGGTCTATAGTTCTCTTTTCTTGTTGTATCCTTGCCTGGTTTGGGGATTAGGGCAATGGAAGCTTCATAGAAGGTGTTTGGAAGCCTTCCCTCTTTTTCTATGCTGCTAACAAGATTCAGAAATAGTGGTTTTAGCTCTGTGATGAAGGCTTGGTAGAATTCAGCTGAGAAACCATCTGGTCCTGGGCTTTTCCTTTTGGGAAGGTTTTTGATTACATCTTCAATCTCTGTGGGTGTGATAGTTCTATTTAGTGCTTTTATCTGCTCTGGGTTAAGCTTTGGCAGTTTGTAGGTGTCCAAAATCCTGTCCATTTTTTCCAGGTTCTCTAATTTTGTGGAGTAGAGGTTTTGGAAGTATGACCTGATGATTCTTCCAATGTCTTTGGGATCTGTTGTGATCTCACCATTGTCCATTCTGATTTTGTTGATTTGGGCTTTCTCATTTCTTTGTTTGATTAGGCTGGACAGAGGTTTGTAGATCTTATTAACTTTTTCAAAGAACCAACTCTTTTATTTATCAATTTTTAAAATTGTTTTCTTTATTTCCAATTCATTAATCTCAGCTCTGATTTTAATTATTTCCTTTCATGTGGAGCTCCTCGGGTTAGCTTTTTCCATCTGTTCCAATGCTTTTAGGTGGTTGGTTAGGCTATTGATGTGAGACCTCTCTGTCTTTGATATGAAGGTGTTTAGCGCGATGAACTTTCCCATCAGGACTGCCTTCATTGTGTCCCATAAGTTCTGATATGATGTGTTATCGTCATCATTTAATACTAGGAAATTCTGAATTTCCTGTTTTATTTCTTGGATGACCCAATCATTTTTTAGGAAGGCATTATTCAGGCGCCAGTACTTTGTGTATTTTCTGGATCCTGCTCCTTGTTAACTTCTACCTTTAATTCACTGTGGTCTGATATGATGCAAGGAACTACCTCAATCTTCCTGAATTTGTTTATGGAAGATTTGTGACATAAGATGTGATCAATTTTAGAAAAAGTCCCATGTGCTGCTGAGAAGAATGTATATTCTGTCTTTGTGGTAGAACGTTCTGTAAATATCTGTTATCCCCAGCTGGTCAATGGTGTTATTAAGCTCTGTTATGTCCCTGCTGTTCTTCTGTTTGGTTGATCTGTCTAGAGCTGATAGAGGTGTATTAAAGTCTCCTACTATGATGGAATTAGAGTCAATTTCTGCTTTATTTAGTATGGTTTCCTTTATGAACCTTGTTGCACCCGAATTTGGTTGCATATATGTTGATGATGCTGACATCTTCCTGGTGGATCCTTCCTTTGATGAGTAAGAAGTGACCATCATTATCCTTTTTAATTGATTTGGTGTAAAGTCTATTTTGTCAGAGATTAGTGCAGCCACCCCTGCTTTTTTTTTACTTCCACATGCCTGATAAACTGTTTTCCATCCATTTACTCTAAGAAGGTTGCTGTCTTTAGAAGTAAAGTGCATTTCCTGAAGACAGCAGATGGAAGGGTCCATTTTTCTAATCCACCCTGCAAGTCTGTGTCCTTTTATAGGGGAGTTAAGTCCATTTATATTCCGTGATACAACTGTGAGGTTTGCTTTGAGCCATGCCATGATGAAGAGATAATGAGGGTTTTTTCTGTGCTGCTGTTATTAGCACACTGACTGTGATTGTCGTGTTTGATCTCTGGTACTCTTCTGAGGAAGATTTCTTGTTTCTTCTGTATGGGATATCTCTTGCAGGATCTTCTGAAATTGTGGCTTTGTTTTGAAATAGTCATAGAGCTGTTTTACTTCATGGAACACTTTCACTTCTCCATCTATCAGGAGAGATAACTTTGCTGGGTACAATAGTCTAGGTTGAAAACCATACTTCTTTAGGCCCTGAAAAGCATTATTCCAAGCCCTTCTGGCTTTCATGGTTTCTAATGAGAAATCTGAGCTAAGTCTGATGGCTTTTCCCCTGTAAGTTACTGTCTGCTTTCCTCTAGCAGCTTTGAGTATTTTCTCTTTGCTTTCTATGTTAGGCATCGTAATTAAAATGTGTCTTGGAGAATTTCTCTTCATGTCAAATCTGTTTGGGGTCCTCTGGGCCCCTTGAAAGTTGAGTGGACTTTCTCTTCTTAGATAGGGAAAGTTTTCTTGAATAATTCTGTTGAAGATATTTCCTATGCCCTTAGCCTGGGCTTCTTCTCCCTCTGGGATCCCCATGATTCTAATATAGGTCCTCTTTATTGTATCCCATAGATCCCTCAAATTGTGCTCACTTGATTTCTTGAATTTATTGAAACCTATGACATCCTTATTAATTCCTTCTGATTTGTCTTCTACTTCTGAAAGTCTGTCCTCCAGATTATCAACCCTGGGACTGAATGCTTCAAGGGAGGTTTTTAATATTTCATTTTCATTATTGGCTTCTGCTATAATTTTGTTTATAGTCTTCAATTCTTTTTTTAAATATTTTTATTTATTTATTTTCAAGCAGTGAGATACAGAGAGAGAGAGAGAGATAGAGAGACAGAGAGAGAGACAGAGAGCAAGCACACCAGGGCCACCACCTTGTGGGTCTGGCATATGTGGGTACTGGGGTATTGAACCTGGGGCCTTAGGCACTGGAGGCAAGTGCCTTAACCGCTGAGCCATCTCTCTAGCCCAATAGTCTCCAATTCTTTAGTGAGATCCAATTTCCAATCTATTTTTGTTTTTGCTTGGGATTCCTGATAATCATTTTCAAGTTTTCTTAAGTCCTCATCAAATTTAATTAATTGATTATCCAGCTCTTCTCTTAGTTGATTAATCTTTATTTCACTTAATGTATTTCTGAATTCGTTCATATTTCTCTCCATCAAATTCAGTCTGGAGTCTATGCTTCAGTAAGAATGCTTCATCTCATTCATGTCTTTTCTCATAATTTCCATATCAGCCCTTAACTGCATCATATTTGCTTTGCTGTTGTGGTCAGGAGACATATTGTTCTCTCTCTGCAATTGTGTATGAGCTACTTCCACTTCCTTGTCAATTTCATGTTCCATAATGGGACTAGGTGCCCTGTGTTGGGAAGATACATTTTTCCGTTGGTTTCTGCCCATGCTCAGATAGCCAAGTGGGACTCAGTTGCCCTGAGGAGTGCTATTCAGCCCACTTTACTTCTTGGCAGTAGCGCGTGATCCCTGGTATTCACGGAGAGTGCCTGTGCCCTCCTGGGATGTACGCTTCTGATGAACCAGCCTCTGCCAGGGCCCCCAGGTATCTGCCTGCTGACTGGCCCCGGAACCATGCTAGGGCTCGTGTCTGCCTGTGTATATGGGGGGGGGGTCGTGGAGAGGATTAAGTCTGAGAATCGGTTGCTCCCGCGTGGGAAGCCACTCAATTGGCACCAAGGACCGGAACCCGCCATGAGGTGACGAAGTCGGGAGCCTGAGGGTCCAGCTGTGCTCTCCCCTGCAGAGCCTGAAGCAGCCGTGGAACCCCACAGTGGTCCCAAATCTGAGGAGAGGCTGGGCGACCCGGGGCCTGGATCCCAGTCAGGCAAAAAAAAAAAAAAAAAACCTCCACGGAGAGACAACTCCTCCCCTCTCAGATGGTGAAGAGGGCCACGTCTGAGGATCGGGTGCTCCCATTGGGGAAGCCACTCAATTGGTGCAAATTACCAAGAACCCGCCGCTGGGGGACAAAGGCGGAAGCCTGAGGGCCCAGCTGTGCGCTCCCCTGTAGAGCCGAGAGCAGCCAGGGCACCCCGCAGTGATCCCGAAGCTGAGGAGAGGCTAGGCAGCCCGGGGACAGGCCCAGCCGCCACCCAGGGCATGGATCCCCGTCAGGTAAAGAAACCTCCGCAGAGAGACAACTCCTCCCCTCTCAGCTGGTGGAGAGGACCACATCTGAGGACCGGGAGCTCCCGCAGGGGAAGCCACTCAATTGGCGCCAAGGACCGGGAACCCACCGCCAGTACGGGACGAAGGCAGGAGCCTGAGGGCCCAGCTGCGCACTACCCTACAGAGTCAAGAGCAGCCTGGAAACCCCGCAGAGGTCCCAAAGCTGAGGAGAGGCTGGGCGGCCCGGGGACAGGCCCAGCCGCCACCCGGGGCTTGGATCCCAGTTAGGCAAAGAAACCTCCACAGAGAGACAACTCCTCCCCTCTCAGCTGGTGGAGAGGACCACATCTGAGGACCGGGAGTTCCGGCGGGGGAAGCCACTCAATTGGCGCCAAGGACCGGGAACCTGCCGCCACTACGGGACGAAGGCAGGAGCCTGAGGGCCCAGCTGCGCACTCCCCTGCAGAGCCAAGAGCAGCAGGGGAACCCTGCAGAGGTCCCGAAGCTGAGGAGAGGCTGGGTGGCCCAGGGACAGGCCCAGCCGCCACCCGGGGCTTGGATCCCAGTTAGGCAAAGAAACCTCCGCAGAGAGACAACTCCTCCCCTCTCAAGCTTCCCAGGTATCTGCCTCAGGTTTGGCCCCAGGACCTAGCTAGCTTAGCCTGCCCAAGGCTGGCATCTGCCTGTGTATGTGGGGGTGGAGGGGGTGGTGGAAACAAGCACGTCCAAAGATCAGGTGCTCCCACGAGGGGAAGCGGCTCAATTGGCGGCTCTCGGAACCCGCCGCAAGGGGATAATGGCTGGAGCTAGTGGGGGGGGGGGCTCGGTCCTCTGCTCTGCTGGGGAGCAGAGAGCTGCTGGAGAACCCCTTCTGCTCTGGCCCAGGGGGTGGGGAGGGAGGGAGGACCCAAAATCAGTCAGGCCGGTGACCAAAGTTTGGATCCCAGCTGAAGAGATCAAACCTTTCCGAAGAGAGTCCTGGCGACGCTGTTACTCATCCGCCATCTTGCTCGCCCCCCCCCATCCACATCTTTTAAGTAAGTGTTCCTTGTGGTTTTCTCCAAGGTGTTCTGGAAGGATACTTTGTGGTGGCTAATCTCTGGATGTCAAATTGAGAGGATTTAGAATCACCATGGAAACAAATCTCTAGGAATGTCAGTGATAGATTTTATACATTAACTTTAATTGAGATGGGAGGACCAACCCTCACTGTGGGAGTCCCATTTCCTGGGCTGGAGTGCCAGAATGAATAAAAATAAAAAATTAGAGTCAGCATTCATTGCTACCTGTTTTCTGAATGTGGATGCAATGTGATCAGCTAAGCTATGATTCTGCCACCATGCCTTCCCACCATGATTGACTATTACCTTGAAATGTAAGCTGAAATAAATTCATTCTTCTTAAGTTACTTTTATCAGGTATTTTGTTGCAAAACAAGAAAAATAATGAATATAGTAAATTGATACTAAGAAGTAGGGCTGTTGCTGTGATAAACCTGACCAGGTGGCTCATAGGCGTTTGGTACTGGTTTTCAGGAGGCATGTAGAAGAAGTTAAAGTTTTGCATAGAAAAGTCTTTGAGCAGTGTAAACATAGCTTAATAGACCATTCTAATTGGGGCTTACAAGGTAAGAATGCTCAGAGAAATGTGGATAGTGGAGGTCTAGTTCATGAAGTGTTAGAGGATAGTAAGTATGCTATCAGGTACTGGGCTAGAGACAATTCATGTTATATGCTGTTAAAAAAAAACTCACTGCATTCCACTTGTGTCCTGAGAACTTAAATAATGCTGAACTCAAAAGTACTGGACTAATTTTTGGGCAAAGGAAATATCAAGACAAGATAGCATTCAGGTTCCTGCTAAGAAAAAAAGGTGTACTAGTTAAAGATCTCAGCACCACTGAAGAGAAGTCTCTGATGCTACTCACTGAGATAATAGGAAAATTGTCTTGATAGCAAAACCCCACCCATGAGAGTCTCTGTCTTGTGAAAATCCAATTTAATTTGAAGGATGAAAGCCTAAACTGAGATGGTTCCCTGTTCACAGACAACTGCCTAAGAAATGTGTCACCTTGATCTGTCTGGAAGGCCTTAAGAAGCATCTATAGCTATGGTCCAAGTGGGCCAGGCTTCATTCCAAATTTACAGTAGAACTTGGCAGCATCATCTACATGGCAGTGGTTGTGGAGGCTTGATAGATACAAGGTTGAGGGGATCATGAAATATCATAGCATACTTCCAGAAGTCATTGAGGCTAGGCACTATATGGCAGGGTCAGAATCCCTGCAATGAGGCCCAGATAAACAACTATGTGAAACCTACGAAGGACAACCATGAAATGTGATGGAGATCCAAAGTTGTGGTGGATTGTGGAACCGTAGGACAATTGGCAAGGAAAGCTACAGGTTCTGAGCAGAGCTGAGTCAAAGGAAAGGCTATGGTTACTACATACAGCAAACACAAAGGGTGGAGCTACCCAAGACCTTTGGAACACAAATTATTTTTACCATAAGTTTGGAGTTTTCTTGTTAGTTTTCTGTTTTTCTTTGGTCTAATTTTTATTTTTGCAATACCTGAATTCCTCCCTTTTGGAATGGAAACATTTGCTCAGTGCTATTGGATGTTGGTATTGCATAACTTGTGTTTTTAGATTATAGGTATTCACAGTTAATAGGTTTCCTGAGTTTCAGAAGATACTCTACATATATATATATATATATACATATTTTATAATAATTGTAAGATTGTTAATTACTATGAGGACTTTAGATGTTGGACTGAATGCATTTTGCACTGTGAGATGGCCATGAGCCTATGGGAACAAAGGGTGGGAGGTTAGCTTAGAAGTGTTATATTTAAGTGTCACATGAAAAAGGTGTAGACTTGCCATAGTTAATCTGTGGTTGTCAACTTGACAAGATTTAAAATCATCATAGAAACAAATCTCTGGGAATGTCTGTGAGTGATTTTCTAGATTACATACATGAGTCCTTCCATTGAGGTGTCTCAACACATCAAACTATGGATGGTCCTATTCCACAGGCTTGTTACATAGACTGAATAAAACAAAGGAGAAAATGATGTGAGAAGCAGTATTCATGGCTCTCTGCTTTCTGATTGCTAATAAAATGGCATCTGGCTAGGTCTGCTTTATGTTCCTGCTGCCATCCCTTTCCTACCATGATGGACTGTAACCTCAAACTGCCAGTCAAAATAAACCTTTCCTCCTTAAGTTGCTTTTGTTGGGAGTTTTGTCATAGCAAGAAGAGTAACTGATATTGTCTTTATTTACAGTCTGATTCTTATATAATTCTGCTATTTGGCCCAAGCTCTCTACCAAGCTCCAAAGGCATATATATCCAACATTTTAGATATGTCTCCCTAGCTATTATGAAATATACTTCACATTAATCATTTTTTGCTTATTTGTTTTTGAGACAGGATCACACTTTTAGTCAAGGCTGACATGGAATGCACTATATAACCCATGTTGACCTCCAACTCACAGCAGTCCTCCTGCATCAGCCTCCCAAGGCATTATTAGCAAGCACACCCATCTTTGAATTGTACATATCAAAAACTGAATTTGTTTTCACAAACAATAATCCTATCCCATGTGTTCCCATGCCATCAAATGATACTACCATGTTCCCCATTGCTCAAGCTAAAGGAGTCTCTCTTCACCCCTCCTCACTCTCCACATCCAGTCCTTCATTTAAATCCAGTCTTTCACCAACTCAGAAATCTAAATTCTTTTCCTCAATTTATTTTTTCTTAAAAATTTCAAGTACATACCAAATTTGGTGTTGAATTTCACTCCATGTACCAATTGCTCAACTTCAGACTGACCAACTCCTAAATCATCCTGTGTCATGATGTATCCAATTATTTTGAAACAAATGTTAAAGGTCATTTCATCTATCGTTCATTATGGTTCTCTGAAAAATCAGCTTTGAGAGTAACTAAAATCTCATTATCTTTATATAATTAATTCAGCTGAATAAGAAAAAAAGATAGTAAAAGCAGACTCTGGCTTTTGCAGCTAAAAATAGTATGAGCATTTAATATTAAAAAACCTTATTCATTTAATAATCAAATCATGAGATAGGAAAGAAGACATTTATTTTAGGTACAGTATAAGCATTGTTAACTATTTTTGTTTATTATCATTACACTGGAAAATACATTTAGAGCAATAAATAGAATTTTGTTTTCTTAAATTTTGTATCACCTTCACTTGAAAACACAGTTCTTATTTTATCAGAAAATAAAATTCCATAATCACACTAACAGTGAAATTCACAATAATTCCATAATAATATCAAATCTTTAACAAGGTTCATATTTCTTTGTTGTTTTTTTGTTTATTTGTGTTCTGAGACTAATATATTGTTGCCCAGGCTGGTCTCACCCTTGAGATCATCCCATCTCAGCCTCTTCCACAGCTGTGATTAAACCCTGTTGTTTTGTAAATGGTTATATTTCCTTACTCATGAGTTTCCAAAACAAGCCCTTAACTTGAATTGTATGATAGGTTTTAATCTGTAGATTCCTCTCAATTTCTTTTTTCTGTACAATTTATTATTGAAGAAGCTGGATTATTTTTCCTTGTGAGACCTTTCCAGATTTTTTTTTTGTATCCTTGAATTTACTTTGAATTATAATCAGTACTTTGGGCTGGAATTATAACTCAGTGGTAGAAGACATAGATAGGATGTATAAAACCTTGAATTTCTTAGATATTTGATCAGATTCCTATCCTCCTCCCAAACTATTTTAAATTTGATTTTATATTCTCCCATCCTTATTGTGCACAAAATGTCTAATATATTTGTTAGTTCCCCTTTTTATAATCTTAGCAACTGTTCTTTATTGCTTCAATCTTTACCGATTGTAGGTTGCAAATGTTTCATTTATAATTCTGTCTTTTCTTGTGCACACATGAATATATAATTTAGGAAAAATATCCCTTCATTAATTTTTATTGTTGCCCTGAGTTATAGTTCATTTAGGAAAGGCAGAATACTTGTTTCAATTACCTATTTTTGCCATTTAAAACTAAGATTTGTTTAGCATCCACCAAAGGTGACTGGTAAGGTCAGGGTGTGTGTGTACGTTTGTATGTGTGCATGTGTGCATGTGAGCATGTTATTATTCTCTTGGGTATTTTTATTACAGCTATGTTAAAGTAACTAATATATGTATGTTAACTTTAGCATTGGTATAAATTAAAAACCCAAGGCCAAAACTACCTTGGCCTCTCAGTATAAACATTTTTTTAGCTTTTCTATTGAGATCTTTTTTTATTTTTTTATTGAGATCTTTAACACAAACATACTGTAATTTGATCATATTCTCATCCCATATCCTCTTTTGTCCTACCTCTCACATTCCCACTCCACTGAGCACCCTCCTCTTTCTGAGTAATATTTCCTCTGTTTTGATGTCTCATTCCATTTTTACTCCTACATTCTCCATGTTGAAATGTTGATGGTCTCAAAAATGTGCAGATTGTGTGGGGATAATGACAACCACTGTGAGATCATGAATGCACCAGTCAGCTCATGTCTCGATAACAGTGCTCCAAAGTACTCCTTCCTACCCTGTGGCTTTTTTATTCTTTCTGCCTCCTTTTCTGTAATGTTCCCTAAGCCATGGAGGGTATAATAGAAATGTTTCATTTGGTGTTGAGCTCTCAACAACATATTATTTTCAGCTTTGATGAGTTTGGAGTCTCCTCAGTTTCTACCACCAGCTCCACAGAGAAGCTTTTCTGGCCAGCAGTGAGAGTGGCACTATTATTCTTTCCATTACTTCTGCAATGATTCCTGAGTCTTGGTGGGTGTTTTAGTGGTAACTCATCCCTTACAAAGCACTAGGTTTTCTCTTCTCATCATCCTGATGAGTCATGGATATCCCGTGTTCACCACCATTTCTGAATAGGGCTCCAGTTGCACAGGGTATAAGACAATCAGTAAATGGGATGTCATGAGACTAAAAAGCTATTATAAAGCTAAAGAAACAACTGAGACAAGAGACAAATAATAAAATGTGATAAAATCTTTGCTAGCTCTACATCTGAAAGAGGATTAAGACCTAGGTCATACACAGACCTAAAAAATTAAGACATACAAAATCAAATAACCCAACCACAAAATGAGACATAAACTGAACAGAAAGTTCCCAAAATGTCGTGTCCAAAGCTCGACCAGCAAGAAAGGACACGACCACGAGTTCTTCTCTACAGCAGTTTATTCAGGAAATCTTGTGAGCTACAATTTTTCTTCTTTCTTCCCCTCTTCTTCTCTTCTCCCGCCTCAGGATGTGCAGGAATTTTTAAGTCATACTACAACCTATCAGCATAACACACATATAAATTCATAATTGGTCCACATACACGGAAGCATGCCAGGCATTAAGCCATTTCCATACAAGGAGTTGTTTTTCCACTGGACACTCTCCTCCATGGGGATGGTGAGCATAAACCAGCGCCATCTTACAGGCGCGGTCAGCAGGCTCTAAACAAAGGAGAGGACCGCAGGGTGTTCCGTAGGTGGGAGTGACAGGACCCGGGTCCTGGGAAATGGGGCCGGACCGCCCTGCCCCCTTACTCACAGGAAGGGCTCACTACAGTTCCCCCTTTCTTGTTTTAAAAGCAATTGCATCAAAGGGCTACCAGCAAATTTTCCCATCTGGACTTGGAATCGTGTCTGTCTTAGGTTGCCCATGACTGATTACATTCTTACCCGTCATTGGCATTCTGACCTCCATACGTCAGAACCCTGTCTTAGGTTGATATGTAACCTCATGGGACTTACCCGTCTCTGACTATCGATTCAGCATAGTGCCACAGATAAGGGAAAAAATCTCATTCTTTCATAACGTCACTGCTTTATGGCAGCTAGCCAAACATGTGGAGACTGTCCTGCTTCTATGGCTGAAAAGGCTTGGATAACCATGGCTGCATTCCGTTTCTGTGACCTTTTTGCAAATACACCATCAGAAAACCAAGGATATAATTATTAGAATAGCTGCTAAGGCTCCTAGACTGGCCTATTCTTTTATATGATTCATAGCTTTAACTATCCGAGAGGATAGACCTTCTGCCAGGCTGGCATCAACATGGGTAGAATTTACAGAAATAATGGTTACTCTCAGTCGATCCATAAGACCTTCAAATTCATTTGTCCAATTCCCATTAAGATAACTCGAAAGCTGTTTGGACAGATTTGCAGCTCGCGAAAAGTTATATTGAATGCTAGTAACACAGAGTCCCGCATACTTCCATAGGCATCCCAATTGAGCTAATTGCCATAATGTATCAATCTGTTCTTGCACTAAATCAATTCTTTGATTAGTAACCAATAATCCTCCTTTTAATTGAGCATTTATACTTCTCTGTGTATCTAAAGCTTGTGCCACATTCATTGAAAAATTATTGAGTGTTTGAGCAGTTTGAACAGAATGAGTCAGAAATGGCAGAGGCTGCAGCAGTAGCTGCGACTAAAGACATAGCAGTAATTATTGCTGCAGTAATACCAAAATCCCTTTTATGTCTAAACAGGGTCATAGCATGTGGGGCATCAACAGGTACAGGTATCCATCTAGGCATTCTAGCAACCATAGCAAATCTAAATTCGGAAGCATTCCAGCACTGTGCATAAAAACATGTATGATTATAGCAAATGTCAGGATCCTCATGGCTCACTATAAAGACAAAAGGTGGATAAACACACACTGGGATAGGTTTATAATGGATTTTCTTAAAAGACTTTTGGATTGGGATAGGTGAGATGCCTCCCGCTTGATAATTCCAGCTTTCATAAAAATTACTGATCTCATGGGTACCTCCTAATAACATTATCATAGGTTCCATATTCATACAACTTCCCTGTGTTCCATATAGCATCCAATTGTCAAAGGGGTTTGGGTCAGAAAAATCAAAAATATCCTGGTCATCACTCAGACGACGACCAATACTAGGAGAGAAAGTGAAACGATGATGGAAATCCACCCACATAATTTCGTGGGATTGACACCCAGTCCATGGCCAAAATTCTCCCGTATTAATACCTGTACAATATAGGGCCCATTTAGGTGGGTGTGGAACAGAATCTTTTCCAACTTTGCCAGGCCACCATCCAGAAATTTGAGTTGCATTGAATTTATAATCTGAATCTATATTCCTGAGTGAATCCTCCCATGCTGTTGTCTGTTTAATTAACGGGATACAACTGCACTGCTTTGAGGTACAATCAGAATCACTATGAACAACTTGGAAGCATAAGGTTCCTTCTAACACAAATGTTCTAGTTTCTCCTAAATAGCCCTTTGTCATCTCCATAGGCAAATAGGGAAGTTCAAGCGTATCATTTGTTATAAAAAGTCATGGAAATAACTGAGCATCATGGCGTATTGGCATCGGTCTTGGGAAAACTGACAAGATTCCCCATCGTTGCTCCGGTGTCACTGGCAGGATCAGCATCATCAGCAGGAGCATCGTCTTTGGTCTGTGGCTCTTCATTCTTCATCCATCGTACCAGCCTCTCCGGCACCCACACTGGATCTTGTTGATTCTGTGGAAAGACACAAACAGATTCTCATGCCCATGCCAGCACAGGGTCAAATCCATTCCATAGACCTGTTAAGATATCTTTCCATTTTACCATGCCTTTGTGCTTATTGTATGGCTCATAATACCGTTCTGCAGCAGTATGTCCATCAGCATCCAAATTTAAAAAATTGATAGTAAATAGAGCCAATGATACTCTTTCCTTTGGGGTATGACTATAGCCTATTCCCCCTTTTTGTTTTAGAAGAATTTCTTTTAAGGTGCGATGGGCATGTTCCACAATGCCTTGCCCTTGTGGATTATATGGCAACCCATGCACAAGCTGTAAATCCATTTGTTTGCAAAAGGAATAAAATTTATTTCCAGTGTATGCTGGACCATTATCAGTTTTTAATTGTTTTGGTTTCCCCCAGGCCGCCCAAGCTTCTAAACAGTGATTGATTACATAACCAGACTTTTCCCCAGCCAGGGGTGTAGCAAAGATGACTCCTGAGCAGGTGTCTACTGGCACGTGAACATACTTCAACTTACCAAATTTTGATATATGGGTAACATCCATTTGCCAAATGTGCTGTGGGAGCAATCCTCTAGGGTTAATTCCAAGAGAGACAGGATGTTGATAAATAACACACTGAGGGCATTCTAATACTACTTGCCGTGCATCAGCTCTGGACAAGTTAAACTTCTTTTGAAGGGCTTTAGAATTCATATGAAAAGATCCATGAAAAGCTTTTGCCAGTTCTATGGAAGAAACCTGGAAAATGTATTGCTGGCGAGTGCAGCATGGAATATTTGTCTCTATTTACCTGCCCACATTCACAGCATTCTGTTTTCTTAGTCTTTTTTCTTTCCTTTTTTCTAATCCCAGTCTGACTTAATAAATCTGCAAGTGACTGCATTTCCCCTTCTGAACTAGAATCACACTCAGACTCCACTATCGGCAGCTATGGGTAAAGCCTTTTCTTCTCAGTTTTTTCCTCTACTCTAATTTTTTGTAAGCCCATAAATCTTTCTTCCTGCCACAATTCCAGAGCTGCTTGACTATTAGAAACGGCTTGATGACATCTCAGATCATCCAGGCAGCTCCTAATTAGCTTCCAAATAGGTCTCACCCCTCCCCTCAGGGTGCCCTGCTCCA
>PVHP010030237.1:0-21889 GCA_004024765.1 Zapus hudsonius
GGTGGTCTGATTCAGGTGTTCCCAATAAACTTATGTGAATGCTTGGTCCCCAGCTGATCACAATTTGGGAAATGGAACCTTGTTGCAGTTCTGGTGTTGGTGACAAGCTTATGGGTGTTATCGCTAGCTTCCCCTTGCCTGTGTTTGGTACACTCTCCTGCTACTGTTGTCTGCCTGATGTTGACCCAGAAGGTGATGTCCACCGATCTTCTCATGCCATAATTTTCCCTGTGATCATGGAGTTTCCCCTCAAGTCTATAAACCAAAATAAACCCATTCCTCCCAAAGCTTCTTTTGGTCAGGTGCTTTCTGCAGCAACATGAAGGTAACTGCTGCAACAGTGATGTTTTGCTCTCCTTTAGAAAGACAACACTTCATTAAAGTTTTCTCAGTCATAGGTGAGGAACAGTCCCTCCTTAAGTATAGGGACATATTTCAAAATTTTAAGAGATATCCTTGAAATTCCCTTCACCATGTGGTCACACTCTACTCTTAGAGCCCCCATTATCCTCTCACAAGAGGGAAGATAGGGGCTGCCCTTCTTACAACACCTTGATCTCTCTGGAAAGTTTAAGTTTGCTGGAGCAAGGTTGTGACTCCCTTCTCTTTACCCATTGTACCTGAAGGTGAAGGTCGATATGTGGCAGCGCTTCTATTTCCAGTTAAAGCCAAGGCTGACAGAATTCACTTCTCTCAAGGTGCTCAAAGCAGCTCTGATTAGATAATTATGTACCTTTAATTTACCTCCACTGGAATATGAAGCAAGCTATTTGGGCTTCTCATCTCCAGAAGCCACAGAGTTTAAACTTTTCATGACCAGTTCTTGGAGCACTAGGCAATGCTGTTTGTGTCTACAAAACTCTTGAAGGGCAGCAGACATGTTGGAGAAGGTTCTGCTTTTTATGGACAGGGAAGTAATTACAATAAAACACATTCCCACCCATAGTGCTTCAATGTACAAAATAAGGTAGGAAGACACAAGTACACAGCCATAGACATTTAGAGGGAAAGTACTGGATTTGCTCTGTAACTACCATGTTTACATGTTCCACTATAGCATCTTTCTCCATAAGGACTATATTGATATATCACAAATATATTAATAATATATTGACATGTTGATTTAATGATGCTATATTGTAGGCAACTTCAGATTCAGTGGCATATAAACAATGTGCATTTCTTATGACTCAGGAGTCCATGGAGGGGTTCAGTGAAATAGTTCTCTTGGTCTGGCTGCAATCACTCACTTGAATGAAGATTGGGTGGGGTTTGGCTGATCCAGATGGACCCATGCTGAATGTAAGAGGTTTGACTGTTCTCTATATATCTTCCAGAGCAAGCTAACTCAGGCAGAGAGAGGGACAACAAGGAATAGAAGCATTCAAGGACTTCTGGGGTCTAGTCTTGCAATGTAGTTTCCCCTGGACATGCTGTTTTGTTTTGTTTTTAATTGGCAACTTCGTGCTTAATTTTACTGGGCAAAACAAGTCACAAGACTAAGCCCAAAGTGAGAGGGTGAGGGAGATCACTTTATTCACCAGAAAGGGCTGTATTACTTCCTTACTGTCTGCTGACAAGAGCAACTTCAGGAAGTTTGAAGGTACACCCCAGCTTGGTGGGGAAGACAGGAAGGTAGGAGCCTAAAGCAGATGGTCACTTTGTACCTCCGAACAGGAGGCAGAGGAAGATGGTTTCTGGGGCTCAGCTGACTTTTCTTTTCATAAAGTCCAGGTCCCCAAGTCCATGGTATGGTGCCACCCACTGTTAGGGTGGGTCTTCCCATTTCAATTAACTTAATCTATAAACTCCCTCATAATCTCAGAGGTTAGTTTGCATTGTGACTCTAGATCCCATCAAGATGACAAGATTAACATCACAAATCCACCCTTTATCAACTAGACACTCAAATACATTTCATATAAGCTATAACCTTCCTCTCTTTCTTCTCCTAGGCTCACAGACATCTCATAGTGCAAAATGCATTCATTCCCACTTTAAAAGTCCCCATAGTCTTTAACAGTCCCAATATTATTCAACAGTGTAAGTACAGAGTCCCTTAAGTCATAACTCTGAGCTCCGATAACATCAAACAACAATTCACACGTTTTTGACATCCATGGCTCAGAATAAACAATCCCATTCCCAAAAAAGGAGGAATAGGACTCTTACAAGGAAAGATCAGACAAAATCAAGACTGACACCCAGCAGGACAAACTCCAAATCTTGAAGCTCTCCCTATGCCCGGCATTTGGGATTCGAGATAGAATCATCCAGGCTCTAAAGGTGTGCTGCCTGCTAGCATCACAGCCTCTTTCTTGAGCTGTCTCCACTCTGAGCCTACTTTAGTTAAATGCAGTGATTTGAATTTTTATGATATATGAGTTTTTTTTCCATAAAATAGCATTGGAAGACTGAAAGAAGAAAGGGCAGCTATGGTCTTGACTTAATTGTATTGCTTTTCAAATATAGCAAATATTGATTTGAAGGTGAGTTGTTATATTTATCTGAAAAAATATGATGTATGATGAGTAAGAGATCATAATGTGTTTTCTTAACAAGTATTTTTACAAATATTTACTTTATTATTTAAGATAGAGAGGGGACGGAGAATGGACTCAGCCATGTGCATCTGGCTTTACATGGGCAGTGGGGAATTAAACGGGGGTAGACAGGATTTGCAAGCATGCACCTTTAATCTCTGAGCCATCTCTCCAGTCCAATAAGTAATTATTTATTTATTTTTTAAAAAAAATTTTAATATTTTATTTATTCATTTTCAAGCAGAGAGATACACGCACAGAGAGAGAGAGAGAGAGAGAGAGAGAGAGAGAGAGAGAGAGAGAGAGAGAGAGAGAGAGAGAGAGAACCAGGGTCGCCACCTTGTGGATCTGGCTTATGTGGGTCCTGGGGAATTGAACCCAGGGCCTTACGCACTGGAGGCAAGTGCTTTAACCGCTGAGCCATCTCTCCAGCCCAAGAAGTGATTTTTAAAAAGATGATTATTAAATGCAAAACATCAAGGAAAACTGTGAGGGCAATCTAAATATTTCTTAAGTCAAGTTCATGGGTAGCCACTGTGCCATTTTGTTTCCTCATTACTCCCTGGGGATTCTTCATCTCTTCAGGAATATTTTTATGTTTTGAATTTAAATATTTGATAGAGATATCACTTTTTATATTCATTTTAAACCCTTACTTGGTTCATCAAAATGCATATTTAGTAGCTATAATTCTGTGCAACTTAGATTTATGACCCTAAACACTTAAAGTCAATAGTGTATCAAATCTTATGCATTTGATGGAGCAAAGAGAATATTTCATACCAAGTACTGAAATTTTACAAGCCTTACTAATAATGGGTAGATATCTATATTCATTTAGAAACCAATGTTAGAAAATAATGCTTTCTGTTTTCACAGTTTATTACCGAATTGAGTCTCTGAATGGCCCTGTATGGTACAGACAGATCAGCTTTCCACGTCCCCACACTCATATTAGAGAAAAGCAAGGTTATAAGAGGCTAGTGAAAAAGTCTCCTACCAAGTGTCATCCTGCTGTCAGACTCCAGCACTTTGTTAGGAATCCAAGTTCTCTGTTATGATTCAGAGAAGTATGGCATTATTTTCAAGATAGGAATGTTTGGCCAGCCCTAGGCTTAGACATTCCAAGAGAAATGAGATACATTCCCTGTTTTCAATAGCTAGTTAGGGAAATGAAACCTTTATAGTGCAGAGTATAGTGAGCATAAATGATAAGAGTTATACAATGAAGTACTTACTATCTTAGACTAATTTATGTTGCTATAGCAGAATTCTGGAGACTGGCAAAAAATTACCTAATATTTATAATAGAAAACAGATTTTTTTTGGTTTGTGTTTCTGAAATTTCAAGAGCATGGTGCTAATATCTACTGAGTTTCCAGTTTGGAGCCTTGCAGTTCTTGAACACATGACAGAAAGGATAAGGCAAGTGAGCATGTGTATTAAAAAGATAAAAAGAAAAGAGGGCAAAACTTCCATGATGGCTAACCTATTCCCACAAGAAAATCATTGATCTATGCATGACAGAGGCTTCCGCACCTCTGAGTAGGTACAGGAGAGAATGAAACTCAACATGAGAATTTCTGGGGAGAAAACATCATTATTTCTAAGGAAATTAGAGAACAATTTTGTTAGGAGCATAAATGGGGACAACTTCAGGCTCATGTATATAAGTGAAAAATTTTGGGTCTAAGCCAATATCCATCATTTGTGTTCATAAGAAAAGATGCTTTCTTTCTATGGTTAGAAGAATGAGCAAAGACTTAATCAAGGGTGCTAAATACAGAAACTCTAGCTGATCAAGGAGTTGTGGCCAGTGTAGAATTTTGGGGTGAGAGCAGTGGCTGCTCCTCAGGAAAGACAGCATGGGTAAGTCAGTAGCAAAGGCAGCTTCAGATCTCTGGCTCAATCTGGAGCTTTACAATAGCCTTGTGGCAGATGGTCCTTTCCAAGGATGACTAAAGCCATAGCTCTTCTGCAATGTGGCCTTTTCTCTCAAGAATTTGGGTCTCATTCTTCTCCCCATGAACTGAGGTGGCTGTATCAGTTACTTTCTCATTGCTGAGACAAACACCTGACCAGAAGCAGTTTATGGAAGAAAAGGGTTTATTTTGGCTTATAGTTTCAAGGGGAAACGCTCATCATGAGAGAGAAAGCATGGCAGGAGCAGACAGCTGCTATCACAGCTTCACACCAGTAGGAAGGAAGCAGGAATGCTAAAGAGCACGGAGAGTGGCTGGACTCTAACACCCCACGGCCTGTCTCCAGTGACACACTTTCTCCTGTAAGGCTCCAGCTCCTAAAGACTCCACAAACTTCCCCAACAGCTCCACCAACTGGGGATCAAGGATTCAAACACGTGCCTCTATGGGGGGCATTTTACAGTCTAACCGCCACAATGGCTTTGTGACTGCTTAAATCAAGAGAGTATGTGGAAAGAGTGCTGGGTGAGTTCTAAGACTGGTTGTGTAAGGTGAAGCAGCTTCTGCATCAATTCTGCAATATACTTGTATAACTCATGTGCTTTCTATAGAAATGAAAATGATACCTCAAGGATGAGCCAACCCTCTCTCTCCTCCCACTTCGATGTGAGAGAAAGTGCTTCTATCATAGTTCATTTTTATTGCTTGTGTTATTATTGGAGAAATTATAGATACATGAAAATTTATTAAAAGGATAAAACTGAAAGCTGAATTTGAAAATGAATGTATTTGCTTATTGAGGAGACGTTGGAGAAAGACTGGTTAAAAAAAAGACAAGAAGAAAAATACATACCCATCAAAATAATCTGCTTACTACTTACTACCCCAGAGCCTCTTGTTTTGTGAGAGCTTTCTATGTCTTTTTGACTTCTCTTACTCCATTTTATTTGTAATTTCATTTTGTTTTATCTACCCCTTATTTGTGTAACTTCTCAGGCTCTGTTTCATTTCCTTTTCTTCCTATATTTCCCTTCCTTTCTCCTCTATATTACTTCCATGAATGATCTTACCTCTCCTTTGCTAAATTACCATATAGTGTGGAAAATCATTAATTCTGAAAACATTTGCTGAATGATTTTTTTGTGTATCTGGTATTTTAAAAATTTTTGCATATGTGTTCATGTGTGTGCATGCAGGCACACATGTGCCACTGTGTGTGTGTGTGTGTGTGTGTGTGTGTGTGTGTGTGTGTGTGTTTGTGTAGATCAGAGGTCAACTTTTGGGTGTTAGTCCTAGCTTTCCACCAATTTTGAGGCAAGGTCCCTCATTCTTATTCTTGTTGGCCTCCGCATTCACCAGGCTGCCTCCCATCTGGTTGTAAGCATGCTGGGATTAGAGAAACCCATGTCAGATTCTTGCTTTTACTTAAGGTCTGGGGATCTGAACTCAGGTACTCAAGCATCTTGTGCACTGAGCCATCTAAGTGCTGGATGTTCTTTTATGAACTAGGATACAGTTATAGCTTAGCTTATTTAGTGGTCTTATGCTTATGAATTTTATGTTTACTGGCAGTAATTATTACAGAAATTTAAATATTATTCTATAAGTTTACATTAACATAAAGTACGTGTTCTGAAGACGATGAGCCATTGGATAGAGTGAGTAGCTTGTTGATGGTTTGAGCCAGCAAACATTCCTACCTCTCTCAACTTGGAGAGAACTATCTTTGGGATTAAGGTAGCATGTTTGATGAGAAAATAATTTTTCTCTGTGATACATACTCCACTGGATCAGGTGCCATGGGAGGTCCTCTGCAAGGGGAGAAACCGTGATGACAGAAGGTGCTGAGAGGAAAGAACCAGGAAGAGTCCTCATGCCTCTCTGCCTGCTTGGCTCTCCATTCTGTCCATTGAACTTGTTCACTGTGAGCCAGCTCCCGGACCACGAGTTATCTTGACTGATTTCTTTCTTGGACCAGAGCTATTTGCTAATCTTGATAGAGACTCATTGGAGTAATAACTGGGGGAAATATTGTAAAACCATTCGTGCAGCTGAAAGCAGAAATCTTTGGTGTTATTTACATTGGACAGAGACTATGCCTTATTTGGATTACATACAAGGACCTTCTTGGCATCCATGAAATTCCACTCTTAATGTAATTTGCAAATTTATTTAGTTGGAAAGATGTGAAAAAGAACATTTTAAATTGGCATGTAGCTTTCATTTATAATCCACTGAAGGGCTTAAAAATCAACATAAAGCCGTAACCCACCATTTATTTAGTGATATGACTTTCTTTTAGGAAAAGTCCATGTAAATGAAGATAAAGAGCTAACATTTTTTCAAAAATCGCTTCTAGAATTTCTGGATGTTATTGTTACTGTGCTGATTAAGATTCCATTTCCTTTTAAATTCAAATCACCAAAAGGGCTTTTGCTCTAAAGCTACTCTTCATGGAAATAGCTGGTGGTCAGAGCAGAAGAACTGACTTCATGAAGTTCAGTCTTATTTTCTTAGAGCCATGTTTTCTAACTCATTACATCTTCAACTGTGTCATACTTTCTTGAAAAGTATTAGTGTGAGTGCATGTGTGCATGTGTATGTGTGTGTATATGTGTGTGTATGTATGTGTATGTGTGTGTATGTGTGTATTATGTGTGTGTATGTGTATGTATGTATGTTTGTTTGTTTGTGTGTGTGTATGTGTGTGTATATGTGTGTGTATGTGTGTATGTATGTATGTTTGTGTGTGTATGTGTGTGTATATGTGTGTATGTGTGTATTTGTGTGTGTATGTATGTTTGTGTGTGTGTGTGTGTATGGGCATGGCAGGTTTCTTGCCACTGAGAACTAACACTAGCCACTTGTGGCACATTTGGCATCTGGCTTACATGGGTAGCTTGGCAATTTAACAGGGGTTGGTTGGCTTTGCAAACAAGTGCATTTAACCACTAAGCCATCTTCCCATTCTGCATATTCTTTCTTTGTTTTCAACATTTTATTGACAACCTCCATACATATAAACAGCACACTGGGATCATAGCCCCTTTCCACTACCATCCCCTTTCCCCTGCTGAATCCCCCTCCACTGAATCCTTTCTTCTCTCTAATGAGTCTCTCTACTATTTTGATACCATCATTTCCCTCTTATTACGTAGATCTTGTGTAGGTAGCATCAGTCACTGTGAAGTCATAAATACTATGGCCACTTTGTATCTGGAAGACAATATTGCCAAGTACACCTCTCCTGCCTTTGGATCTGACATTCTTTCTGCCACCTCTTCCTCAATGGCCTCTGAGTTTTGCAGGGTGTAATAGGGATGTCTCACTTTGTGGTGACCAGTCCCCTGTCATTTCTCAGCACTTTGGTGAGTTTGAGTCACCTCAGTGGTCATTGCCATCTGAAAAGAGAAGCTTGTCTAACCAAAAGTGAGAGTGGCATCAGTGTGTGAGTGTAAATATAATTTTTTAGAAGGCCATTTGGTGGGCATAATATAACCACTTAGCCAGACAGCCTCCTAGGGCTTATGACCTCCCTAGCTGTAGGCTTTTGATTAGGTTTCAGACATGAATTTCCTCCCATGGAGCAGGCTTCAAATCCAACCAGAGAGCAGTTGGTTTCCCCGTAAGAGACCTGCCATTGCACCAGTTGGCACACTTGGCCTTCTGTCCAGCTGTGAAACTTGAAGAGCCCACTGCTGGTTGAGACCTTTGATGATTTTTCTCCCCCAGCAGGCTCAACAGGGAGGAGGCTTCTAGCTCAGTTCCAGCTTGATTTCTCAGAGACTTGCAGCCCAAATACACGGTGTCTTCAGCAACAGGGTCTATCTAGTTCTGGTGGTCCACAAAGGGCCTTGGCAATAGTATGTTTTGGGGGGCATTAAGCCCCCACCCTGACTAACAACTTGCTGGAAGATATCCCACTCCTGGCATGGAACTCTTCTTGTAACAATCTATGGTTTCTGGGCACAGCTTTATCCAGGTCCCCACGAGGTACTTCTGCTCAAACTCTTTCTGTAACATATATATCATTTAGTCAGAGAAGAACTGGGTTTCCCTATGACTTATTTATAGCATCTTTAATTTTGGTTAACTGCTCTCCTACCCCCTCTTCTCTTCCATCCCCTCCCCTGACCTCACTTAGACCATTTTACCCCCAGTATTCTGTCCCTCTACTTACAAATCTACTATATCCTCCCCTTAAACCCTCCCCTCTCCTCCCTCCCTCGTGATCCCTTCCTGCTTCCTGGCCTCTACTACTGACTTTTACTCCAACTCCCATACAAATCTAAATATCTGAAGCTAGGATACACATATTAGAGAGAATATGCGATGTTCTACTTTCTGAGTCTGTGTTACCTCGCTTAGTATAATCTCTTCCAGATTCATCCATTTTCCTTTAAACTTCATTATTTCATGTTTCTTTGAATAAAATAAAACTCCATTGTGTAATTATATCACATCTTCATTATCCATTTATCAGTTGATGAAGCATATTGGTTCTTGAAACATCCATTTTTATAAAACTTACTGGTAAGTTACTGAGTGAGATCTAATTCTATGGATGATGCACTTTACTAGACAGTTTGCTTTACTTGATCAAAAGCCATTATCTAAATGACTAGCAGAAACACAAGGCATCTGTGACATGGTTGGGATAGAAAATAGCACAAATTAACAAAAGGTTGGAGTATACTTTTGGTTAGTGACAGTATTTAAAAAAATATTTTATTTATTCATTTTTCAAGCAGAGAGATAGAGATAGAGAGAGAGAGAGAGAGAGAGAGAGAGAGAGAGAGAGAGAGAGAGAGAGAGAGCACCAGGGCCACCACCTTGTGGGTACTGGGGAATTGAACGGAGGGCCTTAGGCACTGGAGGCAAGTGCCTTAACCACTTAGCCATCTCTCCAGCCCTAGTGACAGTATTAAAATACACAAGTACTCACAAGAATGTAAACCACTGTGTGTAACAGAGAGGAAAGGACAAGTAACAGAAATGTCTACCAGTATCCATGACAGGACTCCTAATAATTCTCATTAAAATATGAACAAAATGAGAAAAACTAAGCTTTAATGAACTGAAATGATTTTTTCCAAATCACCCAACTGTAGAAAAGCAGAGCCAGGATTTGAACCCAAACTTGAGCCCCAAAACTTTGCCTTTTTTTCTTGTATGCTGTGAATATCATAGTTCCTATGATATTCAGTGACTGTTTTGCTCAGCAATACCTCAAGAAAGCATGTGTCAAGGTAACCCAATGATTGCTTCAGATGTGACATTTGACCTTCTTATGTGAAAATGACAGGAGATCTCTTCCTAGAAAATGAGGGAAATACATTAGGGTCTCCAAAATCAGCCCAAGAAATGGTCTTGACCTTCAGATTGAAAATTTCTACCTAGGCCAAAATTAGTCCTCTCAAAACTCTAGCCTCTAAGGGATTCATTGTGCTGGTTTTTCTGTGTGTTGATGCTGTGTGTGTGGGGGGAGATAAGGAGAATGGATGTGAAGACCAGGCTCCCTGATGGCACCTTCTCTCTTACCCCAGTTGACTTCTGAAGGCTTTCTCTGTAGGCCTCAGGAAGAATCATCCTCCCTGACACTTTAGCTATGTGAGGATTCTTTCATTGCTGAGAGAGAGGGAGAGGGAGAAAGGGCAAGAGAAGGAGGGAGGGAGAAAGAGAGAAGCTTAAAGTTTAGTTTCAATATGGTTGGATTTTAATCTCACATTTCTTAGCTGAGGCACATTTTTTTTCCCCTTGGATCAGAAAGCACTGCTGGTTGCTATCGAGAGTAAGAAATACTGTTCTGAGACAGATGTCTGTTTTCTCTGCCAGGCTGGTGTGGAAGCCGACCCGTGTTTCCTCTTCCATCTGGATGCTGGGGGAAGCAGCGAGGAGGCGATGAACATTCTGCCCCAAACCTTTTTCTCCCCTTGTGCTCTTGTCACAACTAAAATCTTTGAAAATAGAAGCAAATGGCTCTGAAAAAGATGATAGCTTGAGTGAAGCTCTGAACTTGTGAGTCATGACCGTTCTGGCAGCGAGGCAAGCTTTGGACTAGATTATTCTTGGACTTGAGTCTCAGCTCTAATGCCTTCTGAGCACCTTTGTCTTTGGATCGTCCTGGGGGATGTAATCTTAGGCTTTCATTTAAGGCTCACTAATATGGCCATTAAGTACAGAAAAGTTGCAGGAGAGGTGGTAGATTTTATCAAGAAGTGGCCAAACTAGAGTTTTGACTCACTGTATTGCCCAGCACTACTCTTTCTGATGGTACAGTCCAGAAGTGGGTACCAAAAAACTATGAGCAGGTTATAGAAAATGCCAGAGTATTTCTCTTGTAATTCCTTCTTAGCCCAAATCCCTGAAAACCTGATGTCAGAGAAAAGGGCCATCTGATGGAAAGGAGAATGGACATTTCACAATCATGCTGCTTGCTTGACAGCCTGGAGCAGAACTCAGCAAACATTCTGTACAGTCAAGTAGCAAATTTTTTTAGATATTTTAGGCCATGGGGTTTTGTCATAAATATTGAGGTCTGCTTGTTGCAGAGTGAAGTCAGAGGTAATGCATGGATATAGCTGTATTCTAATTAAATTTTATCTTTAAAAAACATATCAGTCAGATTTGGTATTGAGGGTCATGGTTTGCTAATTCTCAGCTAACAGATTCTCCCTTAAGTTCTTTAAGCGAAGTCACAAGTCAATTCCTGAAGAGCTGTTCACATATGGGAAAATAAAGGTCAGAGTGTTCCATGATGGCCTTGTAAGGCAGAACTCTGAAAGACTTCAACATGTACGAGTGTGTAGAGGAGAGGATAACTGAGTTCTGCTGTTTTTTTCCTTTTCCTCCTTTTGTTTTTAAAGACAAAGTAGTCCAGGTGGCCTTCTAAGTGCTGGGATCAGAGGTGTGTGCGCCACCATGCTTGGACAAGAGCCTTGCCTTTTTAATGTAAAACTAAACATTCTACATAAGACTGTTTTCATTTACCACTCTGTAAATTATAGAAAATTATATTAATGCAAACTATTCCTGCATAGAGATGTAAGTGAATGTTGTTTAAAGAAAATTAATTCCTCCTTCTTCTTTGGTTTTCTGTCTATTAAGCAATGTTTTTCCATTTCAGTATTGCCAGGGCCTTATGTGTGTCTGTATTTTGTATTCTCCTTTGAACTTGCTTTGACATCTTACTGTTGCCTTACTATTAATGAGTTAAAGGTTCTCTGGACGCAGGGTCTTATGTCTTCATAAGAGGTAGGATTTTATCTTGTAGTAGCTGGGAAAGGAGAGAGGGGTGCTGGGCACCTCTTATGCATTATTTCAAAAGTCTCTTGGCCACTTGCCTGTCATTCCAGAGCATAGGATTCTCTTCCTGGCCTACTACTTCTCTGGTACAGTAGCCATGGACTCATTCATACTTAGTTTGAAATTTTGGAAACTTAATGGGGTCACATTTTGGCAACTAGAAATGCCAAACAATAGCCAATTGCTTTCTTCTTTCTTTCCCTCCCACCACCCCTCCGTCTAACAAGGCCCTGAGATATATTTCATAAAGGTTCACAATTCATCATGACAGAATATCTTTTCTGACCTGCATCATTGCCAACTTCCAAAGCATATTGTTTTGCCTTTGCCCTCTGTTTCTGTCTCTCTTGCATGTTTCTGTTTCCTAGGTTTATGGCTCTAATAAAGTACTGTCAATAAGTCTTTTGCCTAGGCTCTCTCTGTTTAGAGAACACAGGCTATATCAGGAAAAGACCAGAGCTTGAAGTCTTTGCTAGGACAAACATCAACATGGTTTCCTGGAAACGAAGTTCAGCAAAAGCAGAACAGCCAGGAGGAAATTCTTGGAACAACTTCATCCTGGAGGAATGTTTGCTCTGGGAGGAGAGAGAGAGAGAGAGAGAGAGAGAGAGAGAGAGAGAGAGAGAGAGAGAGAGAGAGAGAGAGAGAGAGAGAGAGAGAGAGAGAGAGAGAGAGAGAGAGAGAGAGAGAGAGAGAGAGAAGAGGAGAGCACAAGTGATCAAGAGAAAATTCTGTGAGGTATACAAAGAAAATAAGAGCCTTCCAATGCCTAAATGTGACTAGAAAACTATAGAATCTGTCTCAGGTATTGGCAAGGGACAGGAAAGCTGGCAATATTTATGGGGTATTTCTCAAGTTTATCCCACTTACTAAGCTAATTACAGTCATTTAGCTTCTTAGTTTTATTTTACTTACCTTTAAAATGACCATTCTGAACTTGTCTGTATGCAGGTTAATCTCTGGTTGTCAACTTGACAGGATTCAGGATCCCCCTTGAAACAAATCTCTGGGCATGTCTGTGAAAATACTTCTACATTAGGTTCACTGAGGTCAGAGGATCCACCCTGACTGTGAACTGCACCATTCCATGGCCTGGAGTCCTGGACTGGATAACAAAGCAGAATGCAAACTGAGCAGCAGTGTTTGTCACTCTCTGCATCCCGACTGTGGATTGAATGTGACCAGCTGCCTCTCGCTCCTGCTGACATGCCTTCCTCATCACACTGGACTATAGCCTTGTGCTGTAAGCCAAAACAATCCTTTCTTCTGGAGGTTGACAACAACAAGTCAACTAACAAACCCACTGTCCTACAGGTTTATCTGTGATGACAGAATGGAATTCTTGGGGTGATTTACAAGGACTCTCTGAGTTACCAAAAGAGAGAACAAAGGGATAGAGCCAACCGTTGACATGGAAGCCATGGGATCGCCATGTTCACTCCTGGAGTGCCTCTCAGCCTCATAATTTTCAAATGTTGTCTCCTGCCAAGGCTTCCAGTCATTCTTTTAAAAATGCTTTCCAAGTCTAACTGTCTTTTTTTAGGGTAGGAGGGATTTTTTATTTTCTATTTCATATCCATCAGAACAGATGAACACTTACCTGATGCCTCCCTGTGTAATTTCCCCTTTGTTACCTAAGAACTTTAGACACATTTCCACCAAGCTTAGTAATATTATTAGTAAGATGCATGAAGTTAAGATTCAGTTTTTCTTTTCAAATGTTTTACCCTGAGCAATTTAATTCTAGAGGCATATGCATAAGTTTCTGCTTTTAATTCATAAGCTATTATTTGTCATTCAATCAAAATAAAAATGTCATTTTTAAGATGAACTTACAGAATTGCCAGAACCTATTTTTTTTTGAGAGAGAATAAGATATGGCTCCTTCTCTGACTGTAATGCTTCTTATTATTTAGGCTTCTTTCTTCTTATTTTATCTTGGGAAATTTGTGTAATGAAGTATTTTGTCTGAAGACTATGTCCAAATATGACTTAAGACTGTCTTCTAACAACTCAGTTATCACTAGGAGCATATCTGTTCCCTCCTCACCATAGTTTCCTTTATCTAAATTTACTTTGTAAATTTTTTTCCCAGGAAAGATATGTCATGGTGGAGTATGCCTATAATACTAACATTCATCAGCCAGAGGCAGGAGGAGCTTAAGTTACATGCCATTGTAGGCTATAAAGCAAAACTGAGTCTCAAGAAAAGAAGAAGAGAATAATAATCTCATTTAGGGGATCATAAACTAAAATTCATGCTAAGATACTGCTTGGTAAGTAAGTTATCTATAAATCATTCTCAGAGGAACTCTGCAATCCCACATTTAATCCCACAAATGTGCAGGACCTTTTGTACACCAGCAGCGGCTTATCCCCTACCAGGCTCACTCCAAATACAGGCTATCTCCAAGAGGAAAGTAAGTCCAGGATATGCATGTGTCTTTGGATGACTATGTGAAAATATATTTCATATTGAGCCTCAAACCAGCATAAGTTTTAGAAAAATTCCCAAGGCTGAGGTATGTTTTGTTTATTTTGTCTTCGGTTGGTTGAGCTCAGAGGGCAGTTGCTCCCAAGCTGCTCATTCATGGTGACTTGTCATCCCATAGACTGAAGTGACATAGTGGTATATTATTTATTGGAATAGCTAATGAATCCAATATAGTCTAATGTGATCATTTATATATGTAATTAACTTTAATGGGTAATAGCTTTTTCATATATTTTCTTCTTTTCCATTATATTTTTAAATTATAGAAAATGCATAATTCCTGCAAAGTTTTAAATGGATGCAGAAGGGAATACAGTAGATGTTCAATATCTCCTTTTACCTTTTTCTCACTCATCAGTCACTTCTTCCTTGGGGTCAGTGGTCTTACTCTTTTTTTTAGCTATTGTTTCTAACCTTATTTCTGCAAGTACTTGAACATGTTTAGGATGTGACCATTTGGATGCAAATATTTGTGAGAATATTAAAGCAAGCTTTTTGGAGGGCAAAAAGCTGAGCCCTGTGAACTTTTCTTTCTTTTTCATGAGCTTTCAGTTAATTACAGCAGGCCAATGTTTCTCCAGTTACCATGGCTAACTCAAAGCTGACTGTCATACAAATTGGTTTCACAGATCATAACACTGGATATTAGACTTTCAGAAAGCTTGTTTTAAAGTTTCCTTGTGTTTTGTGCTAGGAGAAAGATCCAACTGGGAGAATAAGAATGAGACGAAGAGTCTAAAGTGACACCAAAATGAAAGCCTGTGTGCTGCAAGAAGCATTCAAATAATTTTTTAATGAACTGATTTCTTTGACTTATTTTAAGATCTGCATGTAGGGGGAAATAAAGGCATGACAGGAATAGAATAGATGGGAAAATTAAACAAGATTCTGCCCCATTAGTTATGACTGACAAGGAAAAGATAATAGCCAAAAAGCAAACGGAGTTTGTTAGCAGAAGGTGATAATGATGATGGGACTTTAAGAAATATATCAGGGAAGAAGCAGATGAAAACTGTTATGTCTTTGTAAAAAAAGTTCAATAATCTACAGACATGGGCATAAAAGACTCTTCAATGGTATTTAGCTTCTGTGATTAGCAGAGAAACGAACACGGGAAGTTTAGATCATTAATGAATATTGAAGAAAATTGCAAATGTTGACTACTAAGAAAGCAGATAAATGACTGTCGGTACTTGGAAATTTGAACTGAGATATTTCAGCATATATGGTTTGACATGGTTCCTCTTGGATAATATGAGAAACAGCTCATGTGTTTACTTAACCACGCATGAAGCATGATTTTTATAAAATGATTACATCGACTTAACATGAACTACATCTCTAAATCATTGGACTCTGCAACTGCCAACATTGAAGGAAGAAAGGCAGGACAAGAGGAGAAACAAATATTTGAAAGTTTGCTCTACTGTTTCCTTCTTCAGGCTCGCTCCTCCCACCTGATCTGAAAGCCAGTAGTCAGAAACGATTTTTACAAAATCCCTTATTTCATGTGAATTTAGAATTAGATGATATAGGCACATTTTTCTTATTTTCTTCTCACCTTTATTTATAAAAAGGGAGGGGACTGTTCCCTTTCTAAAGTCAAGGAAATAATATGACACTTGAAAGGAGATATACAGTTAAGGCTCTATCAAGATACTGGGAGAATAATAGAAGAGATTCTATTTTATTGTATAATATGGAAAATAAGTTCTTTACTAACTTTAACTTATTGGTTAACAGAGGCACACTTATTTAGGGATGGTGACAGAAGGTTGTTTGCTTTCAACATTTTGTAACTCACAGATTGCCTGAGAGGTCACAGGACAGCTTCAGGTGTTGGTCCTCACCTTCTGCCTTGCCTGAGGCTGGGTCTCTGATTCACTGCTGCATGGCAGCCTAGCTTCCGTGACTCTCTTGCCTTGCTTCCCTTCTTGCTATAGGAGGGCCTACATTACAGGGACGTGCTACTGTGTCTGGTATAAGTGTGTTCTGGGGATCCAAGCACCAGTCCCCAGGCTTCATAACAAGCACTCTTGCACACTGAGCCGTCTTCTCAGCCCCATTCTGTAAGTTTTTACAACCAACCCCCCAAGTTGTTTGATGGATGATATTATCATGTCTGTATCTCACTTGTGAAATCTGTTTTATTGATAAGGTTCATTCATGTACACAATGTATTTTGATCATAATCCCTCCCATCATTTCCTTTTGTCCCTCTTCCTCTGTATTCCTTCCACATGACCCCTTATCCTTTTCCAAGTAGTTCTAGTTTGATGTCATTTTCTGTGTGTGTTTCTCCATCATCCATGTTGCATGCTGATGGACCCAATGTTGTGCAGGTAATAACTGCTGAAAAGAGGTCATGGATACAAAAGCCATTTCCTGTCCAGAAAACAGTGCTCCAAAGAACTCCTTCCCATTCTCTTTACCATCTCTTCCATAATTTTCCCTGAGCATTAGTAGGTGTAATAAACATGTCCCATTGGGTGCTGAACACTGATGTGTCACGTCTCAGCTTCTCCTCGGCCTGGGCTTCGGGGACCACGCCAGGGTTCCCCAGCTGATCTCAAGTCTCTATAGTCCGTACTGTCATCTCCAAAAAGAAGCTTCTCTGACTGAGAGAGAAGCACTCATCTATGAACACAAACGTAAATATGGAGAAGGCAATTTGATGGACACAGCATATCCATTTAGCCAAGTAACAGTAGTAACTTTCCCTCTAGGGTCTATGTCACTACAAGACATGAGTTCTCTTCTGTGGAGCTGGACTCAATTCAGTCAGATAGCAGCTGGTTAACCCCATAAAAGTCATGGCACTATTATACCTGTGGGGACATCTTACCTGGATGGTGGGTTGTATAGCTCACAGGGTCCACTGCTGATTAAGACTGTTGATGACTATTCTTTCCCAGCAGCCTGCATACCTCTTCCCAGCACATGAGAATTGGCTGGACATCTCAATGTTTAAATAGCAAGTGAATTAAAAAGATTCTTGCAAATATCCCCCTCCCAAAATATCATAGTAAATAATGAAGTAATTATCACAGGCAGATATAAAGACTGTGGCAAAACTGACATTTTATCCACTCATACTATAAGTTCATGTTTATTCACTTAAGAGGCAAAAAGAATGACATGCTGGTCTTTTGATTCTTGGACATAAAGCTGGGAAATCATCAAAAGGTCTTTTAAAATTATGTGTATTTATTTGCAAGGACAAATTTATTTGTCTCTCGCCATTACAAACAACAACCTCCAGCTACATATACCACTTTATGTATCTGGCTTAATTTGGGTACTATGAAATTGAATCCCAGTTGGCAGGCCTTTCAAGCAAGTGCCTTTAACTGGTAAGTCATCTCCCCAGCTGCCAAACGTCTTTTTGACATGTGAATTTACACTCATAACAATGATATCAGCTCTAGTAGTACAGGGTCATCATGATTTACTGAATTTTTATGAGTTTATCTTACTTTGTCTCATCCTTCAAAGTTTTAAAATTTGTTATCCATGTAATATGTATAAATAAGCATTTACATCTTGGCACTGCTTGTTAAAAATTTATTGATAGATACAGAACTAAAAGTGCTTGGAGATCTCTGTTGGGAGAATTTGCATTTAAAAATGATCTGTGGAGGATGGGTGTAGCTCAGTGGTACAGTTCTTTCCTGGCATGCTCAAGGCCCTAGGTTTAATTCTCATTATTGAATGAAAAAGAGAAAGAGAGGGAGAAATAAAGAGCTGTTTTAGGTATTCTCTGAGGACTGCGCCATAGTGCTTAGGTGTGCTTATTACCTTTAGGTATATTTAAGTATAAATCTCATGATAATTTTTGCAATTTCCAAGTTCCATTGTCTTTTAAGAATTTTATAATTTGGTTATTGTTGTAGTTAACCTATTGTTGCTGTGACAAAGTTCCCAACCAAAAGCTGCTGATGGGAGGAATGAGTTTATTTTGGCTTATAGACTCCAAGATGGCAGGGAAAATGATGATATGAGCAGAGGGTGGACATCACCTCTGCCACAGCAATGCAAACTGTGCCAAAAACTGGCTAGGCGAAGCTAGCTATAACCTCCATAAGCCTGCACCAAGAGCACACCTCCAACAATTTTTCAATTCCAAAACTGCCATCAGCTGGGCATCAGACATTCAGAACACACACACTTGTGGGGAACACCTGGATCAAACCTTCACAATCAGCTCCTGGCCCCAACAAATAATTAATCATACATGATGTAAAAATACTGTGCATTCAGCTCAACTCCAAAAGTCCCCATGATTTTTATCAATTCCAATGATACTCAAACATCTTTCAACTGAGTCATAATACCAAAAAGCAAGTCCATAATGAAAATTTACATTGCAAAAGATGATATCGGGCATAGCAAAGACAAATTGAACCAATACAAGGTTTAAAACAAACAGGGCAAATACCAAACTCTATAGCTCTAAGTCTGATAATAACCATAACTACTTAATTTTACAATGCTTCTTCTAGATTTTGCTTAAAAATGCCTTCTGGGATATTGCACTAAAACTTTCTATCTGTTTTGACAATTTGTTGAAAATTATGCAAAATGACTTAAAAATAATTTGAAAGCTTTCCCTTTTCATACTCTGAAGATTGCAAAATGGAAAAAATCATTGATGTCACCAATCTGGGCACTGCTGGGTCTATGCTAATTCATCCTTTCTTTCTGGCCTTTGGATAAATAAACTATAGTGTTTCCGAAGACAGAGGCTGTGCTCCAGCTTACATAGAACAAGTAGAAAAAAAATCTACAAAAGCAAAAACATAAAGTCTAAGCAAACAAACTAAAAACCTACCTCTGTGTATTCCACTAGAGGTTCACATCGTCAACTGGAAGAATGCTCATTCTAGGAGACAACATTTTTCTCCTGTTCTTAGGACAAATGAAATTGAAATGAAAATTAATTTCTTATTAAGAAAGAACATTTTTTTGAACATCAAATTTAAAGCCTATTGAAATCATTATACAACCCAGTTTCTAAACAAGTTGTTATAGTCAGCTTCACATGGCTGGGGTGAACATTCAAACCAGGCACAGTTAAGGGAAGGAAGGGATTTATTTCAAGCTTACTGATCTAGGGGGAGGATCTATCAATGGTGGAAGAAGCTGCTACCATACATTTAAACAGAAAGAAAAACTACAGTAAAGAGAAAACCAGCACACACCAAAAAACAGCAAAGCAATCTGGCAGCAAACAGGACCCCCACAGAATCCAAACCTCTCTTTATACCTTTGGCTGTGGATCAGATCTTCCTCCAAACACACCTTAGGACTGGACCCCAGGATCCACCCCTAGTGATACCTCCTCCAGCCTGGCAGCTGGAAATAAGCTTTAATAAAAGACTGAGTCTATAGGGGGGACATACATTCAAACTACCACACAAGTATTTATTAAATTTTAAAATTGCATAAAATTTTTGAGTAATATTTGCTTATTATAGGGAATCAGGAATAAGCAAAACAATGAAAACAACATTAAAAAGACCTTAGACACCTAGAGAACCCTAAAACCCAAAGAAATTATGTGTTTTCTAGGTGTTTCCTGGCCCCTCCCTCTCTGTGTTTCAGCTACTTTCTCATTGCTGGGACAAAACACCTGGCCAAAAGCAGCTTTTGGGAGGAAAGGTTTTTTTTTTGTTTTTTTTTTTGTTTTTTTTTTTTTTTTTTCAGTTTACAGTGTCAAGGAGACTTTTTATCAAGGTGGGGAAAGCATGGCAGAGCAGACTGGGCATCACATCTTGCCAGAAAAGCTGGGAAGTAGCAGCAAGAGCGAGATAGCTAGTAAATACCCAGTAGTGCTGGACTAGCAATGCTTATGCTCCATCCCCTATAACCTCCTTCAGCAAGGCTCCACCTCCCAAAGGCTCCACCGGCTGGGGGTTGAGTATGAGGCCTAATCACATACTCATAATGTTATGGAGGACATTTTGCATTCAAACCACCATATTCTGTTCCTGCCCCCATAGACTATTTGCCATCTTATGATGCAAAATGCATTTAGTCTACCTTCAAAAATCCTCAGTCTTTATGACTCCCAACACTGCTCAAAAGTTCAAAATTTCTTCTGAAAGTCAAGAGTCTCTTAACTATGTAACTATAAAATCAACACACACGTTCTATACTTCCAGCATGTAATGGCACAGAGTAAACATTCCCATTGTGAAAAGAAGGCATAGCAGAGAACAGCAGGACCAATTCGAGATCAAAAACAAATGGGGCAAACATCAATTCCTGCTCCCTGTCCAGTATTAGGGACCCATGATGCAGTCCTCCAAAAGTTTTAAATGGCCCTGCTCCTCCAGCTGTGCTGCTTGCTTTCCAAATAGATTCCCCTAAGTCAGAGTGGGCAGCTTTCCTGGGTAGCTGGCCCATAGTGCTGCACCTCCAAAATCCTGGGCTCTTCACTGTAACCCATGGATCATCTTTTCAGCTCCCTGCCCTTGCCTCACAGGGCCTCCAGGCAGGCACTTCCACCCTGTCCCACATCATCCAGTGGTCAGCTCCAAAACTGTGCATTTCTTGACCCATCTTTCTTGCATTTGTCATACTTCCAAAACCAGTACCAGGTAGACTATAAAATTAGTTAATCCAAGAGGAAACAAAGCCAACTTTGAGGAGCAGAAATCTTTAGAATTCTTTGTTCAGGTTCTTCAGCACTGCGCTATTGTCCCAATGCAGAACAGCTGGCCCATGCTCAGTGGTGCTAAATTCTTAACCAATCACAGCTGAAGCAGTACCTGATGCAGGGATCCAAGCCTGCTCACATTTTTCTGTGCCAGGCTTCATTGCATTTTGCTTTGTATTTTCCTCTGCCAAGCATATCAGTTTATTATTTTCAAATGTAACTTTCCTTTAGTTTAAACTATGTACTCCCTTGGGACCCTTTGTCCTTCAGAATCACTTCTAGCCACTGCAGAATATGATAGAGTGGTAAGGAGAAGTCAGTCTGGAAATGTTAAAATTATTGATTTACTTTGAGTTTGTCCATCATCCATAGATAGAGATTTCTCAACATACAACTGTCCATAACTTTCCACAGATGGACATCGTTAGTCATTTTTATAAGGGTGTGGACATTAATCAGTTATCATGACAAAGGAAGCTTCCTCATGGGCTTACCTGCACTCCTTTGAAAGAGGTGGTCTAGGTAGCTGCTATAGAAATAGGGCAGAGCAGGAAGAAGGTAGACTGATGGTTCATTTGCCTTGTATAGCACAAGAGGTCTTACCCTCAAAGTGCTAGATGGGGAGGCTGGATAGGAGGGAGACATTCTGAAAATCTCAAAAGGGAATTCACAGCAATTCTGATCTTTTTATTATGTATAGATTAAACAGGACTTTCTGAGTTATGTTTCACTCATTAGTCAGTAAGTATCTGGTCTTAATATCAAAAGGCTAATGTCAACTTAAAGCAGCAACTTAACAACTTGGAAACATTCCATAGTTTCCTCTAGTTTTTATTTGGCATTTGCCCTTTCTATTTTTCACAGCCAATCTGGCTCCCTCCCTCCCTCCCTCCCTCCCTCCCTCCCTCCCTCCCTCTCTCTCTCTCTCTCTCTCTCTCTCTCTATATATATATATATATATATA
>PVHP010030238.1:0-21825 GCA_004024765.1 Zapus hudsonius
AAAAAAAAGATTTCCCAATACTGATAACCACTGTCATTGTTCCTCACATTTGCAATTAGGAATGAATGCATGAACACAGGATGCCAACAACCTTCCTTCCATCCGGGTTCACCCCACTTTCCCCTCCTCAGCCCCTTTCGCAAGATGTCAGGCCCCATGGAGAACTTGAATGCGCTCTGCTGATCTTGCTGTTCGCTGATCTCCCTCCTTGACCCAACCCCAGCCCTCTGACCAGCAAAGTCGTGCAGGCGCAGCAGTGTGTCCCGTGCGATGGACAGCAGCGGCAGGTACAGCTCAGCCACCCGGGCCTTCACAGTGGCCTCAGCATAGCGGGGGTCAATGTCATGGCCACAGAGGAGGCTATGCACGGCGCTGATGGCTTTCTTGTGCAACACTGAGGCCCTGTGGGGCAATGGAGTACATAGCTGGAGCTCCTGGCCTGTCCCCCATGCCTTGGACACAGATGGCGCCTGTGCTCACCCCTCAGCCTCAGGTTCCAGGGCCAGAGCCAGCTCCGTTAGCAAGAGTCCCGACAGGAAGTGCTGCTGTCGGAACGGACCACTCAGCTCAAACATGCTGGTCACCTTGGGGTCAGGGGCCTGGCTGGAGAAGGTGGAACTCTGCAGAAGGTAGAGCAGGGTGTCAGAGGTCAAGGTTCAAAGATGAAAGGTCACCATGAAAGTCATCTTGGAAGTGACTGAAGAGCCAGCGGTGAGAGACTGGAACAGAAGGGATGGCCCCACAGGTCGGCTGGCTTCCCACCACTGACCTCTACTGTTTGTAGAGGAAGAGGAATGGAACCTTCCTGGCCCTGTGTGTTTCCACCTCCCCTCCTCAGATCTCCCCAGAAGGGAGTCAGCGCCTCCATGACACCTCTCACTCACTGTGGGCTGCAATGAGATGGGAGGGGACTGACATTGAGAAATAGCCGACGGAAGGTCAGTCCAAGAATTAGACTCGGGTTGAAGAAGAGATACTGCTGAGGAGGATGGAGCATTTGCTGAAGGCGCCAAGGTGAAGGGTCAGTCTGCCCAGGCAGTGGCCCACCAGGAAGAGCATAGGAATGAGGGAGCATAAAAGATGGCTTGAAGTGAAGGAGAGGAGGGGGACGTGGAAGCCAGCCTACCTGGGAGGTGGTGGAGGATACGGAGGGGGACGGGGAAGCTGGGGGTGACAAGGGACAGCAGGGGAGGTTGAGGGTCACATAGTGCTCGTGGCTGCACAGGATTCGGGTGAAATCCATGCGCAGGGTCAGCAGGGCAGCCGGGTTGGGGGCCGACTGCAGCCGAGTGGCCACCTGCAGAGAAGAGTGGCATTGGCAGCGTCAACCTTCTCTGCCCACGGCTCAAGGCCCTGTCACATTATCCTCGACATCCACGCCCACCCTGTCATCCACCAGGCCACGCCCACTCTACCTGCTTGTAGTGAGCTCGCACGAGGCTGAAGACGAATCCCCTATCTGCTAGGGACAGGAGGTCACTGAGGAAGAAAGCCAGGCTGGCGTTGAGGCGCTCAGCCAGCTCTGCGTCCTGGGGGTACAGGGGTCTGTCAACCCATAGCCACACAGCTCGCTCCCCCAGGCTCCACCAGTTCATGAAGCCCCAACACCCTGTCTCTTGTCACTGTCACCTCTGGGGTCTGAGGACCTAGGGCCATCCTGGTTTTCCTCTTTCGTCCCTCCCTTCCCCATGTTCCCTTCACAGTACTTCCTCCTTTCCTCTTTCACCTGAGCTGGAGACCAGCTTACTGCTGCCCCAAGATCCTGCCTCCCTTCTCAAGGATTCACACTTGGCCTAGGTGTGGTGGCGCACATCTTTGGGAGGCAGGGTCTCGCTGTAGCCTAGGCTAAGTGATCCTTCTATGTCCCTTCCCAAAGGCGTGGGCCACCACAAAGAATTTAGAGTTGGGCCCAGATTACATTTCCAGTATGCCTTGCGGCTGGATAAAACCATGTGACTCAATCCTGGCCAATAAGGTGTGAGGGAAGCCACTTAAGGGGCAAGGACAGGCTTTCCCCTTCCCATTCCTTGCAGAGGGATGTGGTGTTGCCATGTGGCCAGCAAGGGTCAGGTTCAAGGGTGAGAACCCTTGTCGCCTTCTTTGGCTTAGAAACTTTGGTTCTGTTTAAAGCATTTGGGATTGCATTCGTGCAAACGTCTCTCTACCACAGTGGATGCACCCTTAGCAGTCATTTAATAAGCACCTATTAAGCATCTACTGTGTACCAAAGCTGCAAATGAGGCAGAAACAGTCCCAGCTACTAGTCTAAACAAGAGAGTTCTAGGTAATGCTATGTGCTCCAAAGACCACAGAGTGGGAGGGGAGTGCTGGGATGCAAAGGTCAGTTGTAGCCTGCACCACGCCCCGGCTTCCACCCTCAACACCACAGGAACTAAATGGGAGATCACAAGTTCAAGGTCAATCTCAGCTGAGAAGGAGCTACAAAGAAAAGCCATGCAAGAGTCAGAGACCCCGGGAACGGAGCAGTGCTGCCTCAGCCTCCCACCCATACCCGGCTGGGTCTGTCTCCAGTATGCAGTCTGACAGCGTTGGTGCTCATGACATGTCAAGTGCATGAATGAAAGACAGTGTCCCATCACCACCGTCCTGCTGGCGGCTCTATTCTTCCCCACACCCTGCTCTGGGTTGGTTTCTTCCCAGTTTGAGAAGCCAGACTCCTCTGGGAATGTCAGTCTTTGGGGAAGCTCCAGAGAAAAAAGTCTGAGACCTTCAAGATCAGCTCAGAGGTCAATGGAATTGTGCAAGGGCTGGCTTGGGTATTTAAAAGAGCATTTAAAAAAACTGGAAAGTTCCCAGTCAAATGCTGAAGGGCCATTTCTCTTTAAAAATCAGGAGCCACACTGCCGGAGAGCTTGGCTTTGGCTGGCACCAAAGTTGGTGCCTTGGGCACCAGGGCAGGCTGTGTAGAGTCATTGTCTATGTCAGTTTCCCTAGCACTCAAGTGGAGACAGCCATAATACTTCATGAGAGACCGCGAGTGCACCTACAGGAAGGCCAGGCGTGGCGGGAGGCTAAAGCAGGAGGATTGTTATGAGTTTAGCCTGGCTTAGAGTTAGATCCTGCCTCAAAAAAATAAAATAAGGGGGATGGAGAGATGGTTCAGTGGTTAAGGTGCTTGCCTTAAAGGCTAATGACCTGGGTTCGATTCCCCCGTTCCAAAGTAAAGCCAGATGCACAAGGTGGTATATGCATGTGGAGTTCATTTGCAGAGGCTGGAGGTCCTGGCGTGCCCATTCCCATTCCCTCTCTCTCTCTCTCTCTCTCTCTCTCTCTGCTTGCAAATAAATAAATAAATATTTAAAATTAAAATAAAGGGCTGGAGAGATGGCTTAGTGGTTAAGGTGTTAGCCTGCAAAGCAGGACCCGAGTTTGATTCCCCAGTGCCCACGTAAAGCCAGATGCACAAGGTGGCGCATGTGTCTGGAGTTCGTTTGTAGTGGCCGGAGGCCCTGGAGTGCCAATTCTCTCTCTGTCTGCCTCTTTCTCTCTCTTTCTCAAATAAATATTTAAAATATTTAAAGTAAAGTACACAGTAAGTGCTCAATAGTGCTTCCATAAGATTACCGTCACTACTGTGGCTTGCCTGACCCCTGTGGGGATTGAAACTGACAGTCTCTCAGAAGAGCAATACATTTATTAAGTACTTACTGTATGCTGTGCCCTGTTCTCTCTCTGCCCTCAGCACCTCCTATTTCTACCATGCTCGCCCAGGCACGAAGCTGCCTCAGGACCTTTGCATCTGCTCCTCCTCCTGCCTGCAATTCTCTTTTTCCAGATAGTCCCCGAGCATGGCTCCTTGCCTCGCTCCTCAGGTCTCCCTCTAAGACTACTCACAAGAGCAAGGATTTGAATATGTTTCCCTTATTGCTGTGGCTGTTTCTTGTACTCAGCACAGGGCTGCGTATGCCATACGTGCTCAAGAAAGAGATGATGAATGAACTGAGACATCGGACAGCTTTGTCACTCAGACCTGGCTATGTCCCAACCCTTCACCTTGTGGACACGGGTGATGACCTCCAGGCCCACAGAGCCCACCAGAGCGACGATGTCATCCAGGAAGCGCCCAGGAAAGCGTAGCTTGCGGGGCATGTCCATCCGCTGGCCCAGCAGAAGGTGCAACGCCATGCTTTTTGCCTGGGGTGGGGTAAAAAACGGGTAAGAAAACGGACAGGGGTGGTGCTTCAGGGACAGTGGGTGAAGCTTGAGGAACATGGGTGGGGCTTGAGGGCCACTGGGCCAAGGACCAAGGCTTTGATGGGTCCTGAGCCTAATATGTAGTGAAAGGGATAGTGGTTTCAGGGCTGGAGGTCGAGATCCATGGGTGAGGCTTGAAGGGTGAGGGCTTAAGGGGTCCTGAGCCCAGTTTATAACTAAAGGGGAGGCGCCTGCGATGGGCCACAGGGCCGGGCTTTGGCTGCAAAGACAGAGGGCATAAAATCTTGTATACAGTGCTTGCTGCTTTATCTGCAAGCGTGGAGCCTTCAGGGGTCTTGACAGAGAAGCTGAGCCCCAGAGCTGTGGATGGTGGGGGCTTGATGGAAGGGCAACAGGAAAGGTGGGCATAAGAGGTCCTGACCCCAGAAGGTGCAGCCAGAGGGCTGTGGGCGGGCCTTGAGGAAGCCTTGGGTGGAGTTAGAGCCTGTTACTGTGGTGTGAGTGGGAGGGGCTTGAGCAGAGGGCATGGCTAGGGTGGAGAGGCCTTGAGTTTGAAGAAGCCAAGGCTGTTTCTTCAAGAGCTGGGAATGTGGCCAGCACATGCTGGGGAAGGAGAGGTCAAGGTATCTCTGTTTTTCATTATTTTATTTACAAGCAG
The DNA here is from genome assembly GCA_004024765.1 of Zapus hudsonius. Classification (NCBI taxonomy): domain Eukaryota; kingdom Metazoa; phylum Chordata; class Mammalia; order Rodentia; family Dipodidae; genus Zapus; species Zapus hudsonius. The sequence continues at coordinate 4,835 of PVHP010030238.1, forward strand.
AAAGAGAGAAGAGTGACAGAGAATGGGTGCGCCCCTAGCCACAGCAAATAGACCTCAGATGCATGTGCCGCTTTGCACATCTTGCTTCCCGTGGTTACTGGGGAACCAAACTCAGGTCGTTAGGCTTTGCAGGCTAGTGCCTTCACCACTGAGCCATCTCTCCGGCCCTATTTGATTTTTCTTTTTTTGAGGCAGAGTCCCAGTATAGCCCAGTCTGACCTGGAACTCACTTTGAGCCCAGGCTGGCCTCAAATTCAGGGCAATCCTCCTGACTCAGCCTCCAGAGTGCTGGAATTAGAGGTAAGGGTCTCCCTGGGTGGGGTTGGGTCTCACCATGAGCCGGAAGAAGAACCAGGCGTGCTGTAGGACTGCCTCCCGCACAGAGCTGCCGCTCACCACCCACTGCAGAGCCAGCTCCTCGTGAAGTAGCTGCAGAGCAGAAGCAGGGCTCACACAGGGAGAAGCCATCCCCACCCACACCCTCTGGGGACCACAGAGCAGGAGGCCATGCAGGAAAGGGGTGAGAGGAGTCCCTGTGATATGCGGGGTGCCCACGCCTTGGACTCCAGTCCCTGCTAGGCTCTGACTGTGGGGGACGTTCTGAATCCCTTGGCTGGGGGGCAGGGAATGGACCGTCACCCACCCTGTCTCCTGACTGCACAGTGTGTCTGGCCTTGGAGAGTGAATGATGGGGACGGGATAGGAGGCATGAATTCAGATCTGGATGGAAGGACCCAGCACAGGGTGCGTGCTGTGGTGTGAATGCCTCTCTGCACCTTCATTCACATGGTGGAAACAGGCTCAGAGACCTCAGGCTAACCTCCACCTCCCAAGTGCTGGAATGCCAGGAAGAAGAGAAAGAGAGAAAGGAAGGGAAGGAAGGAAGGCGAGCAAAGGAAGGGTACGGAAAGAGAAGGGAGGGAGAAGGAAGGAAAACTGGAAGGAAAGAGAAGGAAAGGGAAAGAAAGGGGAAAGGGAAGAAGCAAGGGAAGAAAAGAAAGGAAGAAAGGGAAGAGGGAGAAAGGAAGAGAAACCTCAACTAGCTTGCTTCCTGTCACCATGGCAACCCTCAAGTACATGGTGTTGCTGTGCTCTGGAACTTTCCAGCCTCTACCACCATCAACCAAACAAACTTCTTTATTAGTGACCTGGGCCCAGGTATTTTACTTTACTTTTGGTGGTTTTTTGTTGTTTGTTTTTGAGGCAGGGTCTCACTCTAGCCCAGGCTGACCTAGAACTCATTCTGTAGTCCATACTGGCCTTGAACTCATGACCATCCTCCTACCTCAGCCTCTTGAGTGCCGGGGCTAAAAGTGTGTGCCACCACATCTGATGTAGGCATTTGATGATGATGATGCATGTGAGCCACGTTGGCAGGGAGGGCAGATGAGGACACAAGGGTCTGTGTGGATGGAGTAAGATCATGTGACACAGTCTGGGTGGTGGGATTGGTGCAGAGCAAGGGGAAGAAACAGCTGCAATCTGATGTTACTTCAAAAATTAAAGAGAAAAAAATTAAAGAGAGCTGGGTGTTGGGATGTACACTTGTTATCCAGCACTGGGAAGGAGTAGGGGAGGCAAGAACAGTGAATTCCAGGCCAGCCTAGGCTATATAGCAAGACCCTGCCTCAAAAATACAAGGGCCAGAGAGATGGCCAGGCCATTAAGGTGCTTACCTATGAAGCCTATCAACCCAGGTTCGATTCCCCAGTGTCCACATAAAGCTGGATATACAAAGTGGTGCATGGGTCTAGAGTTCCTTTGAAAATTCTCTCTGCTTGCAAATAAATTTTTAAAAAATAGGGCTGGAGAGATGGCTCAGAGGTTAAGTTGCTTGCCTCCAGAGCCTAACTACCCAAGTTCAACTCCTCAGTGCCCATGTAAGCCAGAGGCACAAAATGGTGCATGCATCTGGAGTTTGTTTGGAGTGGCTGGTGGCCCTGATGTACCCATTCTCTCTCTCTCTCTCTCTCTCTCTCTCTCTCTCTCTCTCTCTCTCTGCTTGCAAATAAATATTAAAAAAAATACAAGGGCTGGGGCTAGGAAGATGGCTCAGCAGTTAAAGGTGCTTGCTTGCAAAGCCTTCCAGACCAGGGTTCAATTCCCTAGTACCCACGTAAAGCCAGATGCACAAAGTGGCGCATGTATCTGAAGTTTGTTTGCAATGACAAGAGGTCCTGGTGTGTCCATTATCCCTCCCTCCTCTCTCAAATAAGAAAAAAAATTAAAAACACAAGTACCAGGGGGCTATAGGGCATGGCTTAGTAGCAGAGCTCCTGCCTAGAATCCACAGTGAGGGCTGGGGGTGGAGATAAGTTTGCCTAGCGTGTGCAATGTCCGAGGTTCTATCCCCAGGACACCAAAAAGATGAAGGGAAAAAAAAAGCAAGAAACATGGCAGACTAGGAAACGCCTCTTCAGTAGAGTGCTTCCATGCACACACGAGGACAGGGGTTTGGATCCTTATGAGCAGAGCACGGGGTGGTGGGGACAGGAGGAGCCTCATGGCTCAGTGACTAGCTAGTCTAGACAAATCTGTGAGCAAGAGAGCTGACCTGGAGAGCAACTGAGGAAGACACTCAGTGTTGACCTCTGACTTTCGTATGCACACACACACACACACACACACACACACACACACACAGGAAAAATGGTTGTACGTGAGGGGTGGAGGTGACCAAGCATAGGCAGAAGATGGCCAATGAGGATATGAAGCCATTGCAGATGGTCCAGGTCAGTGGAGTGTGGAGGAAGGCATGGAGTGAAATGGGAGGAATGGACCGCAAGGTAGAGATACTGAGGTTGGATGAGAGGTGCTGACAGAGAGCAGAAGAAAGATAAGACAGAGATGATCCAGTGAAAAGAGTCTGGGTTCTGCCTGGCCTCCCTCACTCCAGCCTTGCACGGGGCCTCGCTGGCTTATGTCCACATCTGTGAAGTTGCATGGGGGCTCAAGCTCTATTCTTTCCTCTTTATTGTCTGGTCAGGAGAGAAGGCCACTGGCCAAGAAAGAAGGTCCATGATAGAGTTGGCATAGCTCCTGGCACCCAAGTGCCTTCCAGCCCCCATGGTCCCAGCCTACATGAGAGGGTCCATGTACTATGAAGACCAATCTCCATGGCACTCTGCCACTACCTCCCGCTCCTCTCAGCTGTCCAAGGTCAGCTGACTCCTCAGGAAATGGATAAGGACTATCCCACAGCACCCGGGATAGGTGGGAGGAGGGCACGCGTGTGTGGGATAGGGAGGACGGCACCTGTCTGGGGTCGGCCCCACAGTGAGGGGGTGCCCGCCGCAGCACAGCCTTGCTGCCTCCCGGCGCACAAGCAGAGTTCACCCAGGAGTGTGAGCGATCGACGCCCTGGAGACACACAGAGAGGGAGTGACACCCTGGGCCAGGGGCATGGACAGTGGAATAAAACACCAGGTGGGCACTGTGCACATGCGCACACGATCCTGGGCAGTGTGCTTGTGAGCATGCACTCAGACACCTGTGTGCACAAGTGCACGGAGCGCCTGCACATACAACCATATAAAGACAAGTAAGGAGAGCATAATGTGTGGGCAGGCATGCACATATGTGCACTGATTGTGTACACTCATGGGCATGTGTATGTCCACGGTGTACATGCATGCAGAATACATGTATATAGCACTCATATATGTATTGCATAGGATATACATATTTATGTACTGTGCTTATTTGTGCATAGAAAATGTGTACATAGATCATGTATATATATGCATATGCATCATGTACATTTACGTATACTGTGTGTATATTTACTTTTGCACAAATGTGCAGAGTACATGAGTATATGTACTGTGTCTATTTGCCTGTAAGTAAATAAGGTACATGCATATGTGCATAAGATATATCGATATACATACTTACATATATATGCACCTGTCTACATATGTGCATAGGGTATATGTGAAAGCACCCATGGATATTTATTGTCCATAAGGTATGCAGCTGTATGTCCCTATGTACATAGGTACAGAGTACATGGATATGCCACGTATGCATGTGCATACACACCACATGTTTTATTAAACCACTCCCAGCCCCATCTACCATGCTGTGATCCGTCAGAGTCCAGCCTGGCTGTCAGACAGTGACAGTCACAAGCCTTCTTCCAAGTATGGTCTCTTGCCTCCCATCCTCTACCCGCCGCTTGACACCACGGAGGCTGATGGTTTCGAGGACCCCTCGCCTACCTTGCTGACCAGGATGCGGGAGATTTCATCGTCCACAGAGCAGGGGCCCACGGCCAGGTCAGGGTTGCTGCAGCTGATGCTCTTGGACCGGGCCAGGTAGAGGCTCGTGGGGCGCCCAGAGCCAGGAGCCTGCGTGGCAGCCTGCATGCTTGTTGGAGGGGTCCCTGAGGAGGGGGGATAGCGCCAGCTGCCACCGGTCTGTGACACCCAGCCCCTTCCCAACCTGCAACCTTGAAATCCCTTTCCTTCTCTGAGTTCCCAGTTCTCACTGTGAAACGGTCTGAAGATGAAGACTGCTTCATAGTGATTTGGAGCACACTGAAAAACACTGAGGAGCCTGTCAGCATGTGAGAGACAGAGAGCTCACAACGTAGACCAGGCTGGCCTTGAACTCACGGTGATCTGCCTGCCTCAGCTGTCAAAGTGCTAGGTTTACAGGCATGAGCCACCATGCTCAGCTCAAGCCACTCTTAAAACCACCTTTCTTTCCCTTTGGTGCTGGGAATGGAAGTCAAGGTCTTAGGCATGCTGAGCTCGTGCTCTGACACTGAGCCCAAATCCGCCGCCCCTCCCGCCTCCCGTGTCTTCATTCCCTCTTTTCTCTCCTCCTTCCTCCACCCCCTCTCCTTTCCTTCCTTCCTTCCTCCCTTTCCCTCCCTCCTTCTCCCTCTTCCCTTCTTTCCTGGGATCAGACCCAGGGCCCCGGGCTTCCTCCCTGAGCTACATTCCCAGCCCTGAGGACTCTCTCTATTGGTACCAAGCGTTTACAAAGCTCAGTGTCATTTATGACTACTGGCATTCCCATGGGGTGGGTACTGTTATTACCCATTTTACAAATGGAAAAACAGGTTCAAAGAAGTCAAGGCACTTGCCCCAGGGTCACAGATCTTATAGGCAGTGGGGTCGGCATTCCCTGCTCCAACCTATTTGCAGTGGCCACGGAAGAGACCGCACTCTGAAGCTGGGCAGTGAGTGAGACGTTACCTATCTTGATGTCACTCGAGGGAGGGTGTGAGGCCCGGGGCTTTTGCACATGCTGCTCTCTGTTGCATACACTTTCCTGGTCAGTTTCTATCTCCCAGGGTTTCTTCCAACAACACTCACCAGCTGGGAGGCCGGGTTCAAGACCAGGGAGGCGGAAGGCGTAGTGCACGTAGGAGGCCAGCAGCGGGCAGTGACCACTGGCATCCTGGACAGCCTCCAGGTTCCGGTGGACAAGGCTGACTACATGAGCCATTGCTTCAAAGGCCGCACGACCTAGGTTCACTGTCGGGCAAAGCAGAGGTCAAACTCCACAGCCCAGGGCCTCTCGGCTCCCCATTCACCTTCCAGAGGAACGATCAAAGATTAGGGTCTGAAGCCTCATGTAACCACCAGGGAATCTTAGAAATTGATTCTGGGTGTAGGGTACATACGGGGGGGGGGGGGCATTTTTCAGACGAGAAAACTGAGGCAGATAAACAACAGTGAGAAAAAACTCCGTGAGGGAAGTGAAGGAGACTCCGTTTCTACACAGGGAGGCCAAGACTCGTGGCTACATGGCTCACCCATCTGGCCACCAATGATGGGCGGCCGCACAACCAGATGCATGAGCTTGTCCAGGACGCAGTGGGAGAAGGCCACCAGGGGCTCAGGGCCAGAGAAACGCAGAGCCGCAAGGCTGGCACGGAGCTCCTGTTCCACAGTGCTCTCGCTCAGCACTGTGTCCTTGAGTCGGAATGGAAAGGTCCCCTCCTCCAAGACGTGTACCAGCGTGAAGAACTTATCCAAGTGGGGGTCCTTGGGGGAGGGGAGATCGGAGTGAGCAGGGCTGCAGGGGAACTGAAGCCACCCCGGCTCTTAGTCAGCAGTTTCCCTTTCAGTGTGGCACAGCTGACCAAAGTCATGTCCAAGAGTCTGAGGCCAAAACGGTTGCCCAATTCCAGGGTGACCAGGAGGGGACCCGGGGAGGAATTCTGTATTTCCACCCCACCCTGTACCTGGGGGTGCACAGAGGATGCGGCCGTAAGCTCCACACTGAACACACCCTTGTGGCCATCCACCCAGCGCATGCCTGGTAGTGCCACCTGTGGGGAGGGAGAGCTGGGGTGGGTGCTTGCTGGCCCTCCCCCATAGATCAGGCCACTGGGCCACAGCCCTAGCCGTTGCAACACTAAGGCCTGAGTGTGGCCCAGACTGGGGAGCAGCAGGCCACCCCACCCCCTAGCTCAGGCCAGTCAACAAAGGGTGATCACCTGGGCAGGCATCAGAAATGGGTGCATGCTCATGGAGTGAACAGAAATTGAAGAAAGTGATCAGACATGAATTGCATTATGGGGCACTTGTGACTTCTGGGGGGAGAGGAGGTCAGGGGTGGCACTTTAGTGGGGGTGATGGAGGCTCACCCATTAAAGGAAGACAATCAGATGGAAGACTTCTAACAGACCAGAGAGGCAGGAAGAGAGAGAGAGAGAGAGAGAGAGAGAGAGAGAGAGAGAGAGGTAGGTGAGGGTCAGTTGGGAGGCAGAAAGGCATGCACAGGACATGGTAACCCACACAGGTATCTATGGTGGTGTGGAAGGATCGACAGGGTCCCAGCACACCTATGGAGGGTAACAAGGCTTCCAGGGGTGTTGAGAGGAGTCAGGCAGAAGTTGGGGAGCATTCCTGAGGACTAGCGCATTGAAGGTAAGAAGACAATGTATTCAGGAGTGACGGGCGTGGGCACATACATCAGGGGTAAGCATGGAATAGCTGGGTGGGGGCTGGTCCACGGACACGGGCAGGCAGAAGTGGCCTGTCCTCAGGCGGCCATGCTGCAGCAGGGGAATCCACTGCAGAGGGAACAGACATGGGTCAGGCCCGTCCCAGACCCTGGGGAAAGGGGACAAGAGGCGGCTTTGGGGACAGTGCGGCTCACAGTGAAGCCCACGGGTGTCTCCAGGGCCGTGCCCGGCCGGGGCTGGCAGCTGACATGGTAGAAAGTAAAAAGCAGGTGATGATTCTCGGTGACACAGGCTGGAAGTCTCAGCTTGAATTCCTCATAGAATTCGGGGGACCTGGTGTGACATGGCCAGGACAGAGGACACATCAATTAGGGAGTTGTGATCCCACAGGGCTGGTTTCTCTGCTCTCTGCCTCAACTTCCCTCTCAGCATCCCAGGACCTGCACACTCACTCTGCTGATCCCTGGATTGGTCACAGGGCCCTTCCTGGTCCTCCTTCTGAACTCCACTTACTTGTTATGGTAGACCACTGGTGTGAAGGCCTCACGGGTGAATTCGCTGCAGCTGGACTTCCCAAAGATGACCTGAGGAAGTGGAGGCATAAGGGTTCCTCTGGGGCTGGAGCACCCCTGCTCTGTCCTCTGTCCCTTCCCTGGGGCTTGGCCACTGACCGGCAAAGCCTGACTGGGATCCTCGCCGGCCATGTACTGGACTCGCGCAGCAAGGTTCCGAACAGAGCCCTGGCGGCTGCTGAAGTTGAGGCTGTGTGGGTACACGTACAGCAGGTTCCTGGGGTGGGGGACAGGAAACAGGGGTGTCACAGGTGCAGTGGGCCTATGAGTAGCTGGGGTGCCAGAACAAGCTGGGCCAAAGATACAGTTTCTCTCTCTCTCTTCTCCCTTTCCCTCTTCCCTCCCTTTCTTTCTTGACACTGGGTCTCATAGCCCAGGCTGGCCTCAAACTCCCTAAGTAGCTGAGGATGACCTTGAACTCTTGAGCCTCTTGCCTCTACCTTCCAAGTGCTGGAGTTACAGGCACGCACCACCATGCCTGCTTTATGTGGTGCTGAGGATGAACAGAGTTCCATGCATGCTAGGACGCACTCTCTACCCACTGAGCTACAGCCCTCCCCCTGAGGGCCAGAGTTCTATTGAAGGTATCCCAGGTAGCATGGGTTAGACCTGACCCTTACCCACCCCCCTGTCCTCTCCTAGAAGGGTCTGTTAAAATCAGAGGCTGGGCTGGGCTCCTTCCTGCCTTTCTCCCCCAACAGGCTCCTGGGCCTTGTATAATGGGGGTATTAGGCATTTGATTAATAACCACAGTGATAATCATCACACCAAACACTTAGGCAGCACCTCTTGTGTGCTGGGGATGAGACCCAGGGCCTGACACGTGCTAGGCAAGTGCCAGACCACTGAACTCGACCTCCAGCCCTTGTTTTCTTGAGGCAGGGTCTTTCTATATAGCTCAGGTTGAACTTGAACTCATGGTGATCCTCCTGCCTCAGCTTCCTGAATGCTGGTATGACAGGCATGAGCCACCATGTCCAGCTCACTCACTGATTTCCCCTTTACAATGGGAAAATGACCACTACATCAGAGCAGAGCCAGGGACTCGGTTCTGGGGTGATACACACAGGAAGCGCTCAATAAAGACAGCACCTCCATCTTACAGGAAGCCGGGGCACAGGTAGGAAGTCCTAGAGTTAGGCTCTGTGGCCTTGGTAAGAACTCTGCCAACGGCTACTTGGTTCCCACCAGCTACCAACCAGGCTAGTAGAGACCCTGCATGGCAGGCTTGGGGGAAAGGTACAACAAAGACAGACCGTGTAAGGTACTTAGCATAGCTCTATATAAACTGCTGGCACTCATAAGTCATTGCTGCAGTATCTGTGTTAAGGTGGGAAACTGAGGCTCAATGTGGTGCTCAAAACTTCGAAGACCCTCATGGTGAAGGCCTGGGCCAGGCTGGCCTTGAGCCCCAGCCAGCGTGATCCCAGCGTGGCCTGCTTAGCCAGCTGCCTGATGCAACTCGAGCTCCCGCGGCCCTTGCGCAACACGGGGAGAGCTGGATGGCCAGTTAACCACTGACTGGGGGAGGTTCCTGGCAGTGTGGGGACTTAAAAGGAGGCCACAGTGGAGCTGGGACCACACCCCAGACCTTCAACCATGGCTGCACTTGCTTTCTGCCTCCTGTGGACCCTGGCAGCGGCCGTCAGGACTGCCCCAGTGCCCGCCCTGGGTGCCTCGGAACCAGCGCAGTCGGAGGAGCTGACCCTGCTCTTCCACGGGGCCCTGCAGCTGGGTCAGACGCTCAACAGTGTGTACAGGACCACGGAGGCCAGGCTGACGGAGGCCGGCCGCAACCTGGGCCTCTTTGACCGTGCTCTGGAACTCCTAGGAATGGAAGTCAACCAGGGCTGGGACGCAACTCAAGAACTTCGCTCAAGCTTGCTGGAGATGCAGGTGGGCCCTGGAGCTGGGGTGGTGTTGGGCTCACGGGAGCATGTCTAGGGAGTCCCAGTGCCCCGGCTAGGCCCGTCCTAGGAGAGTAAAGGCCCTCACTGACACTCCCCTATCCACCGAGCAGACGGAGGAGGACGATCTGCAGCGAAGTGCCCAGGCGGCAGCCCACGCGCTGGGGGAGGTGGCCCGGGCCCAGCGGGCACTGCAGGACAACCTGCGGCAGCTGGAGGCTCAGCTGAAAGGTGTCTGGCTGGGCCATGCCCGCCAGGAATTGGAGGCCTTAAAGGTAAGAGGCTTCCAGCCCTGAGACCCTGATTACTGGCTGTGTGGCTTCTACTCTGTCTGCAGCAAAACTCACACCCCCTTCCATGCCTCTGTTTCCCCATTTGCAAAGAAGCGATGGCTGCTACTTCAAAGCTAAGCCAAGCACTCAATGCAGGTCTCAGTAGGTGATCAATGAGTGCATGTATTCTATGGGGTGTCTGAGCACTCAGGGATTATTACTGTGTGACAAACCACACGAAGTGAGTCTGCTCTTAAATCCACTTCATAAATGAGGAAACTGAGGCCCAGAGGTCAGGGGCTTGCCGGATCATGCAGATGTAGTGGGCACGGGAGGTGGCCAGTGCTCCCAGGTTGAAGAGTGCATGTTGCCCCCCAGGCTCACGCTGACAAGCAGAGCCACCTGGTGTGGGCCCTCACAGGCCATGTGCACAGGCAGAGGCGGGAGATGGCCGAGCAGCAGCGATGGCTCCGACAGATCCAGGAGAGGTGAGCCTACCGAGTGAGGGCTTGCCTGCGGGTGGGTGCTGGGCAGCTGCAAGGGTCCTCCCTCTTCCAGCCTTGCTCACCCGCTCGGCTAAGCTCAAACTTCTTCCCTAGACTCCACACGGCCGCACTCCCAGCTTGAGGCCGCCTGAGGCACCGAGGACCAGTCACGCCGCAGGGGACACTGCTGTGCAACACACGGTGTCCCCCCACACAGGGCAGCGCTGCCTGCCCACGGGGGTGGGCCAGGGCGCCCCACTTCGGCCCAAGGAGCAGAGACGGAGCCGGCGGGTGGAAGTCAGAGGACAGAGCGCCGTCCGAGGGTGGAAGCAAGGACATGTGTTCCCTCGTGCCCATGCAGCCTGTATTAAAGCACAACAGTGGCACTGCATGCTGGGAGTCTGTGTGTTTGCAAGAACATGGACCTTCAGGTTGGAGGCGTGGCTGGGTGGGGAGAGTGCCTGCCTAGCATACAGGTTCCCAGCACCACAGAAACAGGACATGGTGGCACAAGCTTGCTATCCTAGCACCCCAAAGGTAGAGAAATTCAAGGTCATCCTTGGCTATGTAGCAAGTTTGAATCTAACCTGGGCTAACAAGGGCCGGAGAGACTGCTGAGTTGGTAGTTTGTTTACCCTGCAAGCACAATGACCCGAGTTCTATCCAACACGGGAAATGCCTGGAGAGGTGGCACCTGCCAGTTCCTGCAGTGCTGGGGAGGCAGAGACACCCCGGGGCTCCCAGGCTGGCCACTCTAGACCAATGAGAAACAGATGCCGTACCTGTAGCAGGTGTGAGGAGCATAGACCTCTCGGGCCGGGAACTCTAAGATCTCTTTGGTGGGCCGTCCCCTGGGGTCTGGATATGGCTTGATATGCAGCAGCTCAGGGGACAGGCAGAAGTGTGGGTTCTCGGGGGCTGGGGAGATGTCAATCTTGAGTTGAGCTGAGGAGAAAGGACTTGCTTGGTTCCTTTGAGCCTTCTAGCTAGAGGTTCTTCTCGGGGCTCTGCCTCTTCTGGCCTCCTCTCTGTGGCTCTAATCTTTCAGGAACAAAAGCCCTATATCCTATTCATTGGGTCCCCAATACCCAGCCCAGTAAGACAATCCACATGGGTTTGTTGAGTAACTGCATGATCAACACCCCTGGTTTTGAGGGGGCACCTCATACCGGTCACAGGTCTTAGGCGTCTCAGCAGTGAGGATGGGCGTTTCATGTCTGCCAGGAATTTGAAAAGGTCCTCATCACTTAGCCGTTCGGCCTCCTGTAAGAGACAGGCTCCTCATAAGCGGAGGCTAAAAGCCTGAATGTCCTAAGGAAAGAGACCAGATGTGTGGCCTACAGGGAGGGGGAGAATCCCTTGGTCCCTCCCTCCACCTTCCTCACCTGCTTAAAAAAGTTGGTGACAGTCAAGGTGGCTGGGCGGAAGCTAGAGAAACTACAGGCGTCATCCCCGGTATTGGATCGATCCTGGGGCCCCCGACGACGGCGCTCGGTCCAGGTGGGCCTGCGCTCTAGGGGAGACAGCCACAGAGGGAGGACAGGGCTGTGACAGGAGGAGGGGCTGAGGGACCCAGGCGCAGATGCAGTGCCTCGATTGCCCCGCAGAGGGCGCGCGCGTCCTCACCGCCCTCGGAGTCCGAGTCCCGGTCGGCCTGGCCGGCGCTGCTCAGGATGTTGGCCAAGTGCACAGCGGTCCAGGCGAAGGGCATGCGGTAGCGGCCCAGCCGGGTGCAAAACTGCTCTGCGGCCATGCGCAGTTTCTCTAGCTTCTCCCTGTTCTGTGGGCGACACCCGAGCACCCCACCAGCTCAGCACCCTCCAGGCTGCACGTCTAGAACATAGCCCTCCACCCCATGCGGCCACGCGTCTACCTTGGCCGCGTCCGCCTCCTTCATCACCATGTAGGGCTCGCAGCACTCGCTGATGTCTCCCTGCTGAAGCACCTTTTCCAGCTGCGGGGCAGGAGGACGGATGAGGGAATCCCTCGAACCTCTCGCTAACCCTCACACACCCCAATGAAGCCAGGGCCCAGTGCTCCTGAACTGACCACTCTTAACCCAACAGGGACCCCTGCCCCAGCACCTAGCAAGGCTCACTGTCCCACACCAGCTCCCACCTTCCAGCCTCTAGACAGTCTCAAACCCCAAGCTCCAAGCCCTCCTGCAACTACTATTGGCATTCTCTCTCTCTCTCTCTCTCTCACCTCTCTCCCCATACTAAGGATGAACACAGGGCTTAATTCATGCTAGACAAGCGTTCTACCACCTGAGCCACGCCCCCAGCCTCACTGTGGATTCTAGGCAGGAGCTCCAACCCCGAGCCACACCCCCAGCCTCCCTGGATCCTATGCTGGAGCCCCACCCCTGAGCAACGCCCCCAGCCCTCTTCATTCACTACTTTGAGACTTCTATGTAGTCCAACCTGGCAATCATCCTGCCTCAACCTCCCAGGTATCACTATTCGTTAAAATTGAAGCTAGGCGGGCTGGGAAGATGGCTCAGCAGTTAAGCTCTGGTTGGATTCACTAGCACCCATGTAAAGCCAGGTGTGCAAAGTGGTGCATGCATGGAGTTCGCTTGAAGGGCCAAGAAGCCCTGGCATGCCCAATTCTCTCTTCCTTTCTCAAGTCAATACATAAATATAAATAGTGGACACCAGCCTGTTTCTCCAGGAGGATCCTGGAGGGAGAAGCTGCTTGCTTTAAACCGCTGATCCCCCGGCCCTGAAAAGGCTGCGTTCTTGGCTGTTCTTAATCGATGATTCGTATGTTTTGGATGCTGTTCTTTATAATAAAAGTGGTCATTGGAGGTCGGAGAAGATAGATGACAGACAGAGGCTACACCTCTGGTCCTGAGTGGTGGGCCCAGAAAGGACTCCTACTGCTCCATGGCTGTTTTCCCCTCTGTAAAAGGCGGCCATCAAACCACACCTTGGGAAGCCCCGCCATGAGCAGGGCTTGCCTGTCATCACTGTAACCTAATTGAAAATTTGAGAAAACTTGACCTGACTTCCGGAAATAGAAAATCTCCAATGAATGTGCCAGCTTGTCTTACCTGACCTGATTAAGTCTCCCTCCCTCCCTCTCTCTCTCTCTCTCTTTGGTTTTTTGAGGTAGGGTCTCGCTCTAGCCCCAGGCTAACCTGGAATTCACTATGTAGTCTCAGGGTGGCCTTTGAACTCACAGCAATCCTCCTACCTCTGCCTCCCAAGGGCTGGGATTAAAGGCGTGTGCCACCATGCCCGGCTAAGTCTCATTTTTTAAATTTAATTTTTATTTGCACGTGTATATGCATGTGTGTGTTTGCATATATACATCTTGATATATACATCAAGACCTCTTGCTGCTGCAAAGGATCACCAAATGTATGAGCCGCTTTTTGCTCTGGCTTACATGGTGTTAGGCAATTGAGTCCAGGCTTGTAACCTTTGCAGGCAAGTGCCTTTAAACATTTAGCCATCTCCCCAGCCCCCCACCCTTTTTTTAAGATGCTATTTTTATTGTCCATAATGAATTACAATATTTAGTGGGCAAACAATGAGTTGTTATCCCCAATTCCCCGCTGCCCTCCCCTCCCCCTTTCACTGGATAACCTCCTCCATGGGTCGTCTGGATCAGTCCTTGTGACAGGGGACCATGGAGAGCCTAGTATTCAGCCAGGTTCTCCTGCCCATACCTCTGGATAATCTCCCCCACCATGGCTCTCACAATCTTTCCACCCCTCTTCCGCATAGTTCCCTGAGTCGTGGCCCCACCCTTTTTTTTTGAAATAAGGTCTCATGAAATCTAAGCTGGATTCAAACTCACTACAATGACTTTGAACTCCTCTACCTTCTGAGTGCTGGGGGTCACGTCCAAGACCTCATGAATGCTAGGCACTCACTACAACTTAGCTATAGCCCCAGCCCTATATGATAATATATGAAGGCAGGCTGGCTTCAAACTCATAATCTTGAGACTACATAGTAAATTTCAGGTCAGCCTGGGCTAGAGACCCTACCTCAAAAAAAGCAAAAATGGGGCTGGAGAGATGGCTCAGCGGATAGGGCACTTGCCTCCAGTGCCTGAGGCCCCGGGTTCGGTTCCCCAGTACCCACATGGGCCAGACCCACAAGGTGGTGGCCCTGGTGTTCTCTCTCTCTCTCTCTCTCTCTCTCTCTCTCTCTCTCTCTCTCTCTCTCTCTGCTAGAAAATAAATAAATAAAAGTTAAAAAAAAAAGCAAAAATGGGGGCTAGAGAGATGGCTCAGCAATAAAGGCACTTGCCTGCAAAGCCTAACGGCCTGCTTTCCATTCCCCAGTACCCACATAAAGCCAGATGCACAAAGTGGTGCATGCATCTGGAGTTCATTTGCAGGGGCTGGAGGCCCTGGTGCTCCCATTCTCATTCATTCTTTCTCCTTGCAAATAAATAGATAAATAAAATATTTTTAAAAAATTTCAAGGCAGGAGGATTACCACAAGTTCCCAGCCAGGTGGTCTACATAAGGAGATCCAGGCCATCTAGGGGTACACAGCAAGACACTGTCTCAAAAAGGGGGTTCTGGGGATGTGGCTCAGTGGAGAGAGTTTGCCTAGCATGCTGAAGCCCCGGGCTCCATCCCCAGCACCGCACACCTGGAATTCTAGAACTTTGTAGGTGGAGGCAGGAGGGTTAGAAGTTTAAAGTCATCCTCATACATAGTGGGTTTGAGGACAGCCTGGGATCCATGAGATGCCACTCAAAACAAAACACAGGGGCTGGGGAGGTGGCTCCGTACATAAAGCACTTACCACACAAGTATGAGGACCAAAGTTTGGATCCCAAGCACCCACCTAAATGTCAAATAGGTATGGTGCTCCACTTACAATCCCAGTGCTTGGGGACAGACAGGGGACCCTCAGATTGGCAGAATTGCTGAGCTCTGGGTTCAAGTGATGGGCCCCGCCTTGGTAAATAAGGTGGAGAGCAATCAAAGAAGATACCCAACGTCAACCTCTGATCTCCACATGCACGCACACACGCAATATACACTCCTGCACACACTACAACCGCATGCATACAAATAGACACGCATATCTGCATTCACCACACACATGCAAAAACCACCCCACCTTTCCCCCAGAATTTCAACATCTAGTGACCTCATAATTGTCTCTGTTGCCTCCTGGACTCCCCCAGGCTCCATTCACCATGGGTCTTGGCTCAGTTCTCACACCCATTGGGTTGGAGGCCTTGCAGGGACAGAACCTTAATCGACCCTTGCTGGGCCCCAGCAGATACCTTGACGACCAGGAAGATGTCAGGAGAGGGGTAGGTGATAGAGAAGATGGCCGAACGGGCCAGGGTGGAGATGGCAGGGTGGGTGCCGTGGGCCCGAAGCAGGCTCTTCATGGAGTCCGAGTTCAAGTCGAAGTAGAAGTTTTCTGAAATCTGGGGACATGACAGGCAGCTGGGCACAGCACCTCTGGGAAACCCACAGCCCAGCAGAGAGGAAGAGGGCGGAGGGAGAAGGAGGGAAGGACTCTTACCTTTTTTTTCTCACGCACATCATACAAGGCCAAAATGCCAAAGATGGGCTCGACTTCGATCTCAAACCTGCAGGTGAGTGGGGAGGTCACCTTGACCAGTCACAGTCCACGCCCCTCCCTTGTTTTTTTTTGAGACAGGGTCTTATACAGCCCAGGCTGGCCTCCAATTCACTGTGAAGCTGAGGCATTACAGGTATGCACCACCACACCTGGTTTACTTGGTGCTGAGCCCCAGCCTCTCTCAGAGGCGCGTACGGGAGGGGAGCCTGGACTGTGCCACAGGGGACTGACGGCCTCTGAAGGAAAGGCACGTGTCTCATTTTGCAAAAGGAAAACTGAGGCACACGGGTTTTTTTTTCCCTTTGTGCCTCACCCTCAGCAAGGAAGGAATGTGCACAGAGTCCCCTCCTACCTATAACCTTTCGTTTGGGGTTTTCTGGGGACAGGGTCTCATGTAGTTTCTTACTGTGGCCAAGGATGACCTTGAACTTTTGATCTCTGCCTCCACTTCCCAAGTGCTGGGATTACAGGTGTGCACTACCATGCCCAGCTCGGGTAAGCATCCTAAAACTTCAAATGAGGCTCCTGATTCTTTTGGTTGTTTGGAGATCCCAAGACAAGTTTCACATCCGTCCTCAACCTTTACTGTTTTGAGGCAGGGCCTTTCATTCAAGCTGTTTGTGAGTCCCAGGGAAGTTCTCCTCTGGGCCCCCTTCTCGCTGTAGGTGCACTGGGATTACAAAGCCTGCCACAGCTTCCAGTTTTTACTGGGGTGCGGCAGGCACTCTATCCACTGAGCCCTCTCCCATAAGAACAAACCTCGGCATGGCCCAGCCGTGTTTATCCGTCATCGCAGGTCTTTGTGATCAAGGCATATGGTCGTGTCCTGAATACAGCGGGAGCTCAGCAGTTGTTTGTTGACTGACTACATGACCCACAGCTCAGATTCCCAGCTCTCTGGGGGCCTGGGCCTCAGGCCAGACTGGAATTTCCCTTTCCGGCTCTGGTCCAGGAAGGACAGAGGGGGAGGGGAAGGGCTGGGCCTGGCTCCAACCCCGCTTCCTGTTCAGCTCCATTCCCACGCACTGCTAGCCAACATAGGGGAGCCTTGGGTGGCTGACAGCTGGGATCCCCACCCCTTCACCCTGGCCTCACCAGTCTCCTGATCTCAGGTGTGATGCCTTTTCTATTCTGGGCCTCAGTTTCTCCACCTGCACCTACCTCATAGGGTTGTGGGAAAGATTATATGAATCAACATGGGCAAAAGGCTGAGGACATAGCCTGCCACACAACACAACTGATGCTTAAGGATCCATAGCT
>PVHP010030239.1:0-21697 GCA_004024765.1 Zapus hudsonius
TCTCAGCGAATCCTGGACACTCCAGCCCCCAGGCAGGCCACAGCTGTGCCCTGAGATAAGCAGGCAATTCAAGGCCTAAACTTAGTCCAGCTGCAATAACAAACCTAAACAATAAGGTTACATTTCCTCTGCTGACATCATATACATGTATAGAGTCACGTAGGCCCCTCAATTTATCTATGCAAAATAGGTATCCAAAATAGGCCCCTACCAATCAAATCATGAGATGTCCACAGATCCTGCCCCTACCAATCTCCTTGCTGCCTATGCTCCTACCTCTGCCTTTTTCTCTATATAAACAACTCTTATCTATACAATAAACGGGAACTGCCCACTGCCGCATTCTCCCGGGCAGCTATGCCCGTCGGCCTACCACTGTCCTGAGCTGCTGACCACCCAGCTCTGTGGATGAACCAGGGTGTTAGTGTACAATGACCTCCGAAGTAATCCACGGACCACACAAAGGAACATGCATACATACACAGTCACACTGGCAGAAAGGCCACCTCCATGCTCAGTCTGTCCAGGACCAACAGTGAATCAAGGCCAAACAGCCTCAAACATCCCATATGTTCCTGGAATCTCAAGGGCAGTCCTCTCCCATTATGCCTGTGGGGAGCCAGAGGTGGTTCCCAAAAGGGCATCACAGCTCAGAGGAAATACCTGTTTTACACAAGGACATCCACTTCCCATAATGCTCCCAACTCTCTGCAAGGTACCTTGAGACTTCCCAAAAGTCCATCATCTTCCAACCCCATGCCTGACTTGCTGAGTGCAGGCCCACTGAGACTCAGATCTAGTTGCAACTGGCCTCATGCTTGGGGTGGGGGAAGAGTGCTCCCGGATCCTTCCCTGAGCCAGGCCAGTCAGCCCCATTTCCCCTCCTCACCCACTGCTGGCGGCATCACTGGCCTCCTCACACCCAGTTAATCCACAGTATAGCCTTGGTTACCAGGTGTGATGGTTAGGTTTTGTTGTCAACTTGATCTTTTTAATTATCTTGGGTGGGTCTATGAGGATGTTTACGGGAAGGCAGCCTCTCAACAAGGGGCAGGTTGTAAAGAAGCTCAAAGAAGCTAGAAGTAAACATCCTTTCCAGTGTGGGCAGTGCAGGAAGAAAATTCCAAAGACTCAGGAAGCCATTAAGTCTGGGGAAGGGTAGTAAGGCCCCACCTTAAGGCTATATAAAGGGGAAGAAATTCTGTTTAGCCCTCCTGCCTGTTTGCTGTTCTGTGTGTGTGGTGTAGGTGATGGGTTTTTTTCTCTCTGTGAAAGAGGGCCAGCCTCTTTCACTGTTACAGAACTTCCCCTCAATCTGTAGTTTCAATAAATACTTTCCTCCCCCAAATTGTGCCTGGTTTGAAGACTCATCCCAGCAGTGTGTGGCTGACTACAATACCAGGCTTGGTCACTTTTCAACTATCTCCTGGGCTCTCTAGAGAGCAGGCATCAGACATTGCTCCAGGATTCCATGGTGAACTGAGTCAGTCCCTGGCACAGCAGGCCATGAGGTATGGTCACTGACACACACTAATTCAAAATAGTAAATCTAATGACCAGGTGACAAGGACAAGAGCAATATCTAGACGGGAAGAAATAAGGACCACCTCCCCTTGCCCCCACACACCTCTGCCCAGCAGCATGCTGCCTTCCTGCTTCCTTCTCCCTACCTGGCATTCAACCAACACCTTGCTCAGCTGCCTTGCACTTTCCAGGAGATGAGGGTCCAAGCCTGGGTCTGCAGAATAGCTTCCTCCTGGCCTGTCTGGACAAGTTCATTTCACACATTTACAGCTCACAGGCTCAGCATGTACACTCACATACACATTCATAAAACCACATATAAATGTAAGCGCATAGACATACATTCCCACTCACGCACATATCTGTACACATATATACAGGTGCTCAGTACTCTATACTATTCTAACAGACCCCCATAGTAAGTGAGCCCACCTACCCACCAAGCACCCAGCTCAGCAGCACAGTGCACTGCAAAGTCCTTCCCTCTCGTGACTACATTGTTAGAGGGATTCTTCAAGAAGGTATATGGCCAGCCCAAGGGAAAACCCATGTTTGCAATTTCAAGTTCAGCTTCTACTAAGTGCATCTCACTTTCGCATCATCCTAATGTCAGAATATCCTACATCACCAGGCAAAGTAGCATGTACCTGTAATGCTATAGCACTTAGGCAGAGGTGAGACTATCACTTCAAGTTCAGAGTTCAGGAAGTTCCACTAGCAAGAGCTGGCTACACAGTGAAACCCTGTCTCCAAAAAAAAATTTTTTTAATTAAAAAAAAAAAAGCCAGGTGTGTTGGCACACGCCTTTACTCTCAGTATTTGGGAAGCTGAGGTAGGAGGATCACAGTGAGTTTGAGGCCAGCTAGGGGCCAGATTGAGTTCCAGGTTTAAAAACCAGAAATAAAAATAAATAAAAGCCTAAATGAAATGAAGCCACGATAAGTCAGAGACCATCTGCACACTCCAGTCTACACTCACTCATACTCAGATACTCAGTGCATGTATAGCACTCCCTCCTATCTTCTCCTTCTCCTGTCTGGCAATGACCACTAAACATCCCAGGCACTGTTACTTCTTGTATGCCACAAGGTGGTTCCCTGTGCTGCCCCCAGTACATCCTGAGACACCCCCACAGCAATGTGTTCTTACTGCCCTTACTCCTATGGCCCTGAGGGATGGGAAGGGACCTTTCTTAAGGTCTGATTGACAGAAAGGCCAGAAAGGTTTCTCTTTTGGTCCCTCCATCTGCCTGCATTTTTTCCCACTGGGGGTGGGAGTGAAAGGTTTGAAGGGAGTATTGAGGATGGAACCCAGAGCCTCCTGCTACTACACAAGCCACACCCCAGGTATGAAGTCAAA
Organism: Zapus hudsonius; assembly: GCA_004024765.1. Lineage (NCBI taxonomy): Eukaryota > Metazoa > Chordata > Mammalia > Rodentia > Dipodidae > Zapus > Zapus hudsonius. The sequence continues at coordinate 2,884 of PVHP010030239.1, forward strand.
GAACGAGGCCTGAGAGCAAACATCATCCACACAGTCCATCTAAGTGTGGGATCAACAGCTAGCCATAGCGCCAGCAGTAGGGCAATGCCCCCTGCCTGGCCCAATACAAGTATCAGGTGTTGGCTCAGGCCATCCCCGTCCTTTCACAAGTTTCCAAACTAGGGGTGTGCCAACAGGAGCCTCCAGAGACTCATCAAGCACCAACCAAGCACTGTCCTGCCTGGAACCCAGAACACAAGCAGTGTTTTGGTTTTTTTTTTTTTTTTTTTGTTTTTTGGTTTTTTTTTTTTTTTTTTTGAGTTAGAGGGACTTGTAGGCTGGCTCACCCCAACACTGTCCATACGATAATGCTGCCTAAACATACCTGGTGGGGTGAGGTTCATGGTCAGTAATTCTGTTTCTCATTTAAACTTTCCCATTGGAAAACAGTCTGCAATGAGATCTGTTTTTCTGCATTTCTTTTGCAGTGCTGGGGAGAGAAGCTAAGGCCTGGAACAGGTTGGGCAAGTGCTCACCAGCCTGTAAATTTTTCAATTTTACACATTCCAGCAGAAAAAGAAAAACCAGTGGGCTCAGTTGGAAACTCAGTTGGTAAAGAGCTTGCAATGCAATCAAGAGGAACAGAGTTCCGATCCCCAGCACATACATAAACGTTGGATGATCATGGTAGTCTGCTTGTATGGGAGTTTGGGAGGTCGACACAGGGGATCTGTAGGGCAAGATGGCTAGCTAGACTAGCTAAATTAGCAAGCTCTGGGTTCAAGTAAGAGATCCCGTCTTGGTAAATAAAAAAAGTGGAGAGCGGGGCTGGAGAGATGGCCCACCGGTTAAGGCACTTGCCTTCAGTGCCTAAGGCCCCGGGTTCAATTCCCCAGGACCCACATAAACCAGACCCACAAGGCAGTGGCCCTGGTGCGTTCTCGTTCTCTCTCTCTCTCTCTCTCTCTCTCTCTCTCTCTGTATCTCTGCTTGAAAATGAATAAAATATTTTTTTTAAAAAGTGGAGAGTCGGGCTGGAGAGATGGCTCAGAGGTTAAGGCACTTGCCTCCAGTGCCTAAGGCCCCCGGTTCAATTCCCCAGTACCCACGTAAGCCAGACCCACAAGGTGGTGGCTCTCTCTCTCTCTCTCTCTCTCTCTCTCTCTCTCTCTCTCTCTCTCTCTCTCTAGCTCTCTGCTTGAAAAATGAATAAAATATTTTTAAAATATTAAAAAAAAGTGGAGAGTGATTGAGGAAGACAGCCAACATTAACCTCCATCCTGCACACACACAGAGACACATGCAACAAAACAGAATCATTTTGGGGTGCTTGCCTAGCACATGTAGGTGAGGAGGGGGCACTTTCCATCCCTAACACAAAAAAGAATGGATGTGGGGGGGGGCAATGACACCAAGAGGGGGTACTCTTACGGACTGATGTAGTGACAGAAAGCCACTCTCCTCACCCTCCAAAGAACAGCAGCAATAAAGATGTAAAGCAAGGGCTGGAGAGATGGCTCAGCGGTTAAGGCACTTGCCTTCAGTGCCTAAGGCCCCAAGTTCAATTCCCCAGGACCCACATAAGCCAGACCCACAAGGTGGTGGCCCTGGTGCTCTCTCCTCTCTCTCTCTCTCTCTCTCTCTCTCTCTCTCTCTCTCTCTCTCTCTCTCTCTCTCTCTCTCTCTCCTTGAAAATGAATAAATAAAATATTTTAAAAAAAAAAAGATGTAAAGCAATTGTAGGCAGCAGCTCCGTGGCCCTGTCAGTCAGCAAGGAACCCTGGGTGTCTCCCCACCAGATTGACACATGTTCATTCACTGGCTCTATCAGAGGAAGTCAGCCAGGTTCACTGGACACCTGGCTACTATCCCAGCACCAGCTTCCAACCCACAGGTGTTTCTCACACCTGCTGTGTGCCAAGGCCACATTTCAGGGACTGGACACACATCAGGAATAGCACCTTCTGGGAGCCACACCAGTGCAGCCATGGGAGAGAAGGAATGGCATCCTTCCTTCTTGGGGTCTGACTGATCATTTCCCTCTATGTGCTTTCACAACCAGGGATGCATACAGGGCAATGGCAGTGACTAAGGTGAGTGGGTGAGGCCTGTGCCCCACATCTGGGCTGTCTCATACCAGGAAACTCTAGAGGATACATGGGAGGAGTCTGGGGGAGGGACCCAAGGAAAGGTGCTGGTCAGAGCAGCAGGTTAGAACTGTCATCAGAAACAGAGTAGAAATCCAGTGTGGTGGTGCATGCCTTTAATCCCAGCAGGCGTAGGAGGATCACTGAGAGTTTGAGGACACCCTGAGACTTCATATTGAATTCTAGGTCAACCTAGGCTAGAGCAAGACCCTACCTGGAAAAACCAAAAGAGGAGAGGAGGAGGGGAAGGGAAAGAAGGAAAAGGGGAAGGAAGAGAGGAGGAAACAGAGAAAGGAAGGTTGGGGGCTCTTCCTTTAACCTGACTTGTGGCCTAGCCCACTGTGGACTAGAAGCTGCTATCTGACCTGTACTCTGACCTGTACAGGAGCTTCTGTCACCCTGAGTCCTAGCTCCAGAGCTTGGTCAAAATGACTGCACTTGAGAGCACATAGCTCAACACTTTGGAGCTAATGAGTCAGGGTCCATGATCTGGGGTGGCCTCCTGGCTGCACCTAAAATGGGAATTCACGCCTGGGCCTGGGGGAGACAATCAACAGCTATTAAATATGGCCAAATATTCCACTCAGTGAGGGGGAACCCTTGATTGGAACCGGGGATTCAGGGCGATATGCACCGGATCCCATATTCTTGGGTTCCCAAGAGAAGATGCACTATGCGAGTGCCTGCCGGGGAGGCTTTTGAAAATAGAAGCTAGGTAATCCAGATTGTTGTATATTTGTTAACCGATAGTGACCTCATTCTCCGATGGAGATTGTGTTTGTATTTTTCAGGATACAGCGAGGGAGCTGTGGCCCATATAACCCTACCAACCGACTGCAGGCAGAAAGCTAAGATCCTGGCATGAGATGAGCCACCAGTCATACGGGGGAGGATCCACATGGAACCCCACAGAGAATGATTGGATGAACAAGGGACCCACATCCATAGCCATTCAATCAACAAAGGATAAGCCAGTGTGACAGAAACCAACGAATCTCGACACAAAAACCCCTAAGCTCACAACACCAAAGCAACCTCAATACTCACACACAACGACTCAGGAAACCGAGTGGAAGAGGGGGCGGAAAGATTGTAAGAGCTGTGGTGGGGAAGAATATCAGAGACTTGGCAACCCTCAGTAACAACACACTTGGGTCATGAGAACCGGCTGAAGACTGGGCTATCCATGGTCCCCTACCACAAAGACTGATACAGACGGCCCACGGAGGAGGATATCCAGCTGACTGGGGATGGGGGGGGAGGGCAACGGGGAATTGGGGATAACAACTCATGGTTGGCCCACTAAACAATGTAACTCATTATGGACAATAAAGAAAAAAAAATTCCTGTTTGCCAAATAAAGAAAGAAAGAAAAGACTGGGGCTCCTTTGTGCATATTATTCCAGGAGCTCTCTGTGCCTCATTAAGAAAATGTAAAAAAAAAAAAAAAAAAGAAAGAAAGAAAGAAAAGAAAAGAAAAAATAAATAAAATGGGAATTCACTCCAGCCTGAAGACTTGCTGCAATATGGCAAGTCCTGTTCACTGACACAGAACCCAGCTAGATCTGTCCCCTGTGGATATCCTGAGAGCTAGTCTCATCCTGTGGGCTGTGTACTCCACAGCTACTTCCTCCTCTGCTTCCTCTGCTGAGTCAGAGAGCCCTGTACTACAGGACCACCCTCCCCCATATCACTTCCATGGTACCCCTCTGCTCTTCCTGAAACCCTCTGCGGTTGGTTCCTCTATCACTCCATGCCTACAACACAACAAGGACTGTGCACTGCTCTCTACCCCAGCATGCCCTGTGTTAGCAGTCACATGGCCTAAGTGTATCACTTTGCTCCTCAAGAAACAGCCAAAAGTTCCTACTGCCTCCCACAATGTAGCCCCAACCTGTGCTGCAGGCAGCCCTTCAATAGATGAGTGCAAAGCACCTTGGGTACAGGACAAAAGAAACAGACACAGGAAAGAGAGGCAATTCCAAGCAAGCCACATCATTCCAGGTATTCAAGGGGCAAAGGCAAGGCAATCATGACTTTGAGGCCAGCCTGGGCAGCATAGCAAATCTGCCTCAAAATAAAGAAGGGTGGAAAATGCAGCCGAGATGGTAGAGTGTTTGCCTAGCATGCACAAGACCCTAGATTCCATCCCCAGCACTGTCATTAATCAGGAGTGGGTAGCACACACCTGTAATCTCAGCATTTGACAGGTAGAGGCCAAACAATCAGGAGTCATGCTCAGCTACACAGGAAGTCTAAAGCCAGCTTGGACTACATGAGTCCTTATATATATATATATTAAAAAAAGTTTAATTTTTAAAAATGAAGGGCTGGAGAGATGGCTTGGCGGTTAAGGCACTTGCCTCCAGTGCCTAAGGCCACGGGTTCAATTCCATAGGGTACAAGGGCTTTCTGGGGCCACTTTTCCTGGCTTTCAATGGTGTGTAAGAGGAGAACCAGCTTTGCATTAGCCTGGTGGAAATGCAGAGTGTGAAACCACCACGATGGAGACAACAATCCCACACAGCAGTCAGCATCCAGAGAAACCTCAAGTCATGACTGCTTATGGACATCAAAACACTGCTAGCCTCTAACAGAGGCACATCAAGCTGGGACTGCTGGGAAGCTCAGTGAGAGAGTGCTTGCTGGCGTGCGTGAGCCCAGGACTGGATTCCCAGCACAAAAACAAAACAAAAGCTTAATGGCTCAAGAGCTGGGACTCCCAAGATGCAAGAAACCCACATGAGCAACAATCGAATATATTCTATGCATGTGGATCACATCAGGCCATGTGACCTTAGGGACCACTGCCCTGCTCAGAGCAGAGGACAGAGGGCAGGTGTTACCCTGCACACCACACAATTACTAGTCTTCGGACAAGTAGCCATCAAATGGTCTCTTTTGTGGTGGACTATTTGTAGTCCAGGCATACACTTGTGTCCTATTTACTAAAACACCTTCCAGCTTCTGTCCCTAAGTCACCCTTACTGAAAGGGGGACAGGAAAATTGGGTGTATTGGCACAGGTCTGCCATCCCAGCACTCAGGAGGCTGAGGTCAATGGATGGCAAGTTTGAGGCCAGCCTCAGCTACATATCTGCCCTAAGCAACCTCCCCTCCAAGTATATATAATGTAAATATAAAATAACAAAGCACACCAGTGATATATTCTCCCCTTTCATACTACATGCCTCTACAACGTGAGCACAGTCACTGGAAGGAAAGAATGGCATAATGAGCCATTACGCTGGTGTGATCCTTGGTAATGGGGGGAAAAAAAATCTTTCCAAGACAGGAAACTGCAGAGCAATGGAGGTGTGGGACACAGTCAGAAAGCCACACCAGGACGAGGCAGGTGGTATAATCCTGCCTGGCCAAGGAAGCCAAACAACATGAAGTCTCTGGCCTCAGTTTACCCCTTTATACAGTGATCATTAAAACCAACCACGAAAACCCAGCAACCCAAGGTTCTTATTCTCATTTGTTCATTCTCTCCCTCCTTCCACCCCTCTTTCCTTTTCACTCACACAACCACCCTTCTTCCTGTTTGACTTCTGAGTTAGGGTTTGGCAATATAGCCCTGAATGACCTGGAACTCCCTTTGTAGCACAGGCTGTCCTTGAACTCACGGTGATTCTCCTGCCTCCACCTCCCAAGTGTTGGGATTAAAAGTGTGGGCCACTGTGCCCACTCCAAGATGCTTTTTCTACTCAGTCCTTCTGATACTGCATGGTGAAGCACCCTGAACCTCTGCATCAGACCACATGCTCCTCTGTTCGTTTCAGTCTCATGATTCAGATTGTCATCAGACACAGTGGCTGCTGCTATAGTGCTCCTCCTTGCATTCCTTCTATTAGCTCAGCAGGGTGGGGTGCCTCAGACTTAATCCCTTGGACCAGAAGCTGCCAGCAGTGAGAAAAAGCTGAGTAAAACATGATCCATGAACAGAAGGCACATGCACACACTTCACTCTGTGGCTGGCTTCCTGCCCCATCACCAGGAAAGAGCAGGTGCTCTTCCTGATCGTAAATGAAGAAACTGAGGTGCAGAATGTACGTGAACAACTGGAAGCTTTGGATGAGTAACAGGGCTCTGAATATGGAAGAACAGGTGTGCTGAGAGCTTTGGAGAGTCCTCTTTGAGGAAAAGCATGGCATTCCAGGCTGACCTTGAACTCACACCCTCTTGCCTGAGCCTGAGTACTGGGCTAAGGAGGACCAGTGACCACACACATCTAAATGGAATTGCTTTCCACAAGGACACTGATACTCAGGTAAGACGAGGCTGGGAAGACAGGAGAATACTCCACGATGCAGGTGGTCCTGTCCATCTCTCCATTACAGTCAGGTGGCACAGACTGAAGGACTGGATCAGACTCCCCTTAGGGTACACCTGACATGCAGACAGGCACTACACTTCCCAGAACAGCTGACCAGGGAGAGTTACATCAAAGATAAGAAGGGAGGGGGCTGGGGTGATGGCTCAGTAGTTAAAGGCATTTGCTTGCAAAATCTGGTGGACCGGGTTGGATTCCCCAGTACCCACATAAAGCCAGATGCACAAAGTAGCCCATGCATCTGGAGTTTGCTTGCAGTGGCAAGAGGCCCTGGGGAACCCACATTCATTCTCATTCCTCAACTGCCCCCCATGTACTTGAAAATAAATAAATATAACATTGTAAAAAAAAAAAGTTGAAAACTGGTTAGTAAAGCTATTTGTGGTATTGTAAAAAGTATATCAGATCTGGGCGTGGTGCCGCATGTCTTTAATCCCAGCACCCAGGAGGTGAGTTCAATGCCAGCCTGAGACTAAAGTGAATTCGTCAGCCTAGGCTAGAGCGAGACCCTACCTCAAAAAATGAGGCCTATACTGAAATTTTTATGTCAGAATATTGCCTGTGACTCTAAGGTGCACCTCAAGAATTTAAGGAGATAATTTTTTAAATACTTTAATTTGCAAGAGAGGAGAGAGGGAGAGATAGTGTGAGCTAGCATCTCCTGCCACTACAAACGAACTCCAGATGCATGCAACCACTCTGTGCACCTGCCTTTATGCCTTTATGTGGGTACTGAGGAATTGAACCTGGGTCTTTAGGCTTTGTAAACATTAGTGTCTAAACCACTGAACCATCTCTCCAATCTGAGAAAATGTTTTTAGAGAATTTCTGCTTCCACTATAGAATATATACGTAAATGTACAAAAAAGTGGAAGTAGTGTATTTTAAAGTAATTTCACTTCTTTTTTTTTTTTTTTTTTTTTTTTTGGTTTTTCGAGGTAGGATCTCACTCTAGTCCAGGCTGACCTGGAATTCACTCTGTAGTCTCAGGGTGGCCTTGAACTCACGGTGATCCTCCTACCTCTGCCTCCCAAGTGCTGGGATTAAAGGAGTGCGCCACTACGCCAGGCCAAGTAATTTCACTTCTGAATTTAAAATTTTAAAAAGAAAAAAAAAAGTTGAAAGCCAGGCATGGTGGCTTTAATCCCAGCACTCAGGAAGCAGAGGTAGGAGGATCATCATGAGTTCAAGGCCAACCTAAGACTACACAGTGAATTTGAAGTTGGCCTGAACTAGAGTGAAACCCTACCTCCAAAAAACAAAAACAAAATTAAAAAAAAAAAAAGCTGAGAACTCAGACAGAAGGCACGAAACACGTGTTTCTGCTTGACAGGAGCTTAGATAGCTTCAATAGACAACACAAAGGTTAGTAAAAGACAAGATTCTGGATATTACAGGCATGGGGTCAAATTTGACTCTAAAACCTCACTTTCTGCCAGTGAAAACATACTGCATGCTCATCACCATTCTAGTAAGATACAGACTTGCAATTATTTTACAGTACAAAAATTAAAAAGGCACAGAGGACAAACAAGTGTCCCAAGGCCCTCGGCATTCATTCTAGACACACTGGCCCGGAGCTGTTCTGGGCGGGCTGCCCAACAGGCTGTCTGGAAAACTTAACACTGCAGCAAGCAGCGTAGATTCAACCCCACAACTACAGGACTTTGAGAAATCACTTCATCACTATGAGCCTTAGTTTCTTCACAAACAAAGTGGGAATAAAATCCTTCTATCCTGGACTGGGAGTATAGCTTGGTGGTACAGCACTGGCCAAAACTGGGGGGAGTAGGGACAAACCTCCTAGAAAGGTGACACGTTACAAAGAAACTGTTACTGAACTGGGTAGGCGTGATGGCTAATCCCAGCACTAGGGAAGCAGGGGTAGGAGGATCACTGTGAGTTCAAGGCCAGCCTAGGGCTTACAGTGAGTTCCAGGTCAGCCTGAGCTAGAGTGAGACCCTATCTTGGAGGGTGGGAGGGAAAGAGGAAAGTGAGAGGGAGAAAGAAGGAAAGGAGAGAGGGGAAGTGAGGGAAAAGGGAAGATGGAGAGAAAGAGAGAGGAGGGAGAAGGAAAGAAAATAAATGTCCCAGAGGGTCCTGGATGCAGAAAGCAAGACAAGGAGGGAGGGAAAGGTGAGCACCCCAGTAGTTTTCTCTCACTATCAGCACGCATCTCTGGTGAAAGGGTCTCATGGAAGTCAAAGGACAGAGAGAAATCTCTGACTCTGGTGGTTGGAGGGAATTGAGGGAATCACCACCAGAGGCCTCAAGGCAAGGCAGCAGGACACCAAAGAACCCAGCATCAAGAGCCACATGCTGAGGCTAGAAGCCAAGGGTTGGAGTGGAAACCAGGAAGTAGCAGGAAGTCCAGCCAGTAAAGTCCAAGTGGCACCAGAAGGAGGGTCAAAGTGTGGGAATGTGGGGTGCTGGCTTATCAGGCCAGACTTACTTTGAAAGGACTATAAGCACTATCTACCACTGAGATATATTTCCAGTCCCTTGAGAGGAGAATTGGAGCCATGGAAGGTTCTGGAACAAGGAAGTAGTTGAGGATGTGGTTTAAAAGATCCCACTATGGTGTGGGAGGAAGTGGGGAGTGGCTAAGTAGGAAATGGACAGTCCAGGCCCCACTAAACTTCCCAATGAATCTCTAGGTGTGGTCAGGAAGTAACCCATTCCAGAGTCCTTCAGGTCTGCAGCACTCCAGGATGGCCTGGGGGGGAGGGCTGCAGGACTGGAGCACTGCCAGGATGCTGCTCAGTGAGGCTGTGTACTCATGGCCCTGGGTTCTACCTAGCACCTTAGGAGAGTAGGGGTGAAGGCCTTTGGCAGGATCAATGTCAGACATGGTGGGGTGTCAACTTGTAATCTCAGCTCCCAGGGGGCTGAAGCAGAAGGATCTTGAGTTTGATGACCAAGGAGAACAGAACAGAAGCAGATAGAAAAGTGCATGCAGTGCTAGGGAGAAGGAAAAACAGGTTCTCCCCTCACTAGCCTATGGCCAGCAGCTTCACTCACACTCTTTCCAGGTGCTCTCGGCCACCTCAAATCAAACCAGGTCAGAGCCTCCTGTCTAGGACACCCTGACCAAAAGGTATCCTGGACTCATCTTCCTGCCTCTGTGAGCCAATGTGAGCTCCTCAGCTTGACTGGCTGTAAGTGAATGGAAGTGCCATGATACCTGGATGACAGTAACTCCCTCTGCAAAACTTCAAGAGTAGGCATAAGTTGGTGAACAGCACAGCATGCACAGTCACAGGTTCCCACTTTCTGGACTGGGCTGACATTTCCTGGGTGCTGGTCAGGCACATGGAACAAGTGGGCCTGTCCTCACTCTCACTGGCACTGGGTCTAATGCAGAGACAGACAAATATGCAGACATGGTCTATGGACCATGAAGGATGCTGAGACAGATGACTAAGACCTTTGGGAAGAATGACAGCTGAGCTGTCAGCTCAAAGGGGGGGAAAGGAACCAGGAACTGAAGAAATAAGAGGAACAGGGAAAAAGTATTTCAGGAAGGAACAGCCCTCAGGGACACTATGAGGGCAGAGAGCTTAGGTTTTAGAGGGAATAACATGATTCCAGGGACAATGCATGACAGACAAGGGAGGGAGAAGCTGGCAGGCACTTGGGAAGAGGGAATCAGGATCCTATTCCAGAATGTTCTAGGTGAGTCCTAGGACTTGGCTGTTGTTTTCACACATGTCATCTCACAGATAGAAAATCTCCATCCTATTCTGAAATAAGAATCTCCTTTTTTTTTTTTGAAACAGGATCTTATTATGCATCACAGAACTCATGATCCTCCTGCCTCAGCCTGAATGCTGGGATGGCAGGTATAGGACACCATGCCAAGCCAGGAACCTCGCCATGATGTGCTGGGCATTATACCAATAACTGACAGCATGTATCTGACTCTGAAGCACTCAGTGAACATCAGCTACTACCAATGTCAAAGTCCAAACTAGGGCTACTGTCAAAATTAGGAAGTTTTAAAAGGACACCCTCAAACAGGAACTCACACTTTAAATCCCAGCACTCAGGAGGCTGAGGTAGGAGGAACCAAGTGAGTTTGAGGCCAGCCTGGGACTACAGAGCTCCAAGTCAACCTGGACTAAAGACCCTGGGGTGGAGGATAACATCGAAAACTAAACAAAAACCTGGGAGCTTCGGCTGAGGAGATGGCTCAGATAGTGGGAGATGGCTCAGATAGTAAAGAGAAAACATGAGAATATCAATTTGGGTCCCCAGGACCCAAGTAAATGCCAGCCAGCCTATAATCTCAGCTCTCAGGAGGTGGAGACAAAAGATCCTGGGGGGCAGAACCAAATCAGCGAGCTCTGGGTTCAAGTAAGACCCCGCCTCAATTAAGAAGGCTAAGAGTAATGGATGAGGACACTGATCTCTGCCCCCCCCCACATGTACACATACATAAAAACATGCATACAACATGAATGCACACCAGACACACGTTATTTCTCATTAAATGAACTTAGGTGAGTTTCTTTCCTGTTCCCCCCACCACCACCCACAGATATCACACTGTAATACATGTCTATTAATAATAATAAAACTCCATGCCCAAGCATAGCGGTGGGCACCTACGATATCCCAACTACTCAGAATGCTGAAGCAGGATGAAGTGAAGTCAAGAGTTGGAAAGGCAGCCTGGGTGACATACCAGGGCTGTATCTCAAAAGATACCTACTATCTGTGGGGTACTTAACAGCTTACAGAGCACTATAATAAGTGTTACAAGAAGTTGCTAATTAATAACCACTGGTCTTCCACAGTTAATTCAGTAACAGTGTTGCAAATTAACTAGTCTTTGCAAGACTTAACAAGCATCTGCCTATCAGCTCTCATCAGGCTTTGCAAGACACTAAGTGCTATACAAGTTTCATCTTTGCCTTACACTAAGACATTTTTATGTCCCCATTTTCCAAATGAGGTAACCGATGTGTGCACAGGCAAAGAGCTTTCTCCAAGGACACTCAGGAGAGGAGGAAAAGAGCCAATATCCTAACACCATGCATTCTGGCTCCAGGTCCTCACTACTCATCATGCCACTGTGCGCGGTAATTTCAGCAAAGCGCTTATAATGCGCTGTTTGGCAGAAGCAAGGTATTCAGCAAATAAAGGCAGCTGGGATTTAATCACTTTCTAGTTCCCGTGGGTGTCACCTCCAGGAGAGCCGCGCGACCTTGTCCGAGAGGCTGCTGGGATCCCAAGCACCTGACCCAGCGCACATTTGCGGAAGGTACTGATGAATGAATGAATGTCCCTGCTCAGAAAGCAGTGGCCAGCGCACGGCTTTTTTCCTTTCACGTCCGTGTCGCGCCGCCGCCGTCCCTTTGCGCGCGGAGAGGCGCCCACCGCGACGTGAGTGACACTGTCCCTTCTCCACCGCCGCAGCTCCGGCGGGTGGAGGACCGCGCTGCCGCCGGGCCCCGGTTCCCGCGAGACACCGTTCGCCTCGCCGCCGGACCCGCGGGAGACAATGCCCGCTGCCCTCACGGCCCTCTCCGGAGACGCGAAGCCAGGCGCAGCCCACACCCCGCCCCACAGACCCCGCGCCGCGGCGGCGGCGAGGCCTGGAGCGCGCCGAGCACAGCCGCCTCAGCCCTCCGCAGGATCTCCCGGCGCGGGCTGCCCGCCCGCCCGTTCCTCCGCGCGAGCCTCGTTCGCCCCGCGTCTCCGCTTCCCCGCACCGCCCCCCGGAACGCCCGGCTTCTACCTGCTGGGAGAGGGGGACCAGCGGGGCCGCCATCTTCGCGCGGACTCGGCCTCCCAGCGCCCGAGGGGCGGGGGCGGGGCTGCGCGTGCGCACTGGGGCCAGGGAGGCAGGCGATGCGCGCGGCCAGAACGTGCCGACGTCAGCGGGTCTGGTGGGCGGGGCGGAGGGCGGAGGTTCGCGCGCGGACTCGGGTTAGGGTGGGCGGGGCGAGGAGGCGGGGCGCGCGCAGCCTCGCCAAATCCAGGGCGGGACGGGACAGCAGGAACACGCCTGCGCAGTTAGGCTTGAAGGGAGTGGGGTGGAGACCCAGCTGAGTTGGAGTCTGCGGGGCGGGGACGTAGGAGGCGCGCGAGTCCCTGAAACCCTCTCCGCGGAATGTGGGTCCCGCGCTTCCCTCCTCTCCCCCACGCCGTTGTCCAACCGGGGAAGGTCCGAGACCCTCAGCCTGTGTGACACGGAGTTCCTTAAGTCCCCACTGTGCCTAGGATGGATGATTCCTCAGCTGTCACTTTGTATGTAGCTCTGTGATCTTCCCGAGTAGCCTCTGCACCCCTGCTCCCCTCTTCTGACGAAAGGCGTTGGTAATAATAGGTCTGTGCCACATACATCCCTAAGCACCTAGTACTTAATGGAGGACATTTGGGCTTAATATTAGTCAGGGTTCTCTAGAGGAACAAAACCGATAGAATGAATATACATTAGGGGCTGGAGAGATGGCCCAGCGGTTAAGGTGCTTGCCTGCAAAGCTTCACGATCCATCGGGGTTTAATTACCCTGTACCCAAGTAAAATCAGATGAACAAAGTGGTCCATGCATCTGGAGTTCTCAGCTGAAGGCCCTGTGCACCCATTCTCTATCTCTCTGCTTGCAACTAAATTCTAAAAGAGAATGAATATACATTATAAAGAGGATTTATTTAGATTGGCTTGCACCCAAGGGCTGGGCAGTCCAACAATGGCTGTCTGCAGACTGGAAAGTCAGAACCAGGAAGCTATTCAGTCCAAGAGCTGGATGCCTCAGTAGCCCCAATCTTAAACTGAAGGCCTAGAGGATTTCTGGCGAGTCATTTGTCTTCAGTCCATGTTAGAAGACCAGAGAAGTCGTGTTCCCATTTGTGTGAAGGATAGCAGCACCAGCAAGTAGCCATGATAGCCAAGCAAAGAAAAAAATAAGGCACTGCTTTTCCTGGAACCAGCAGAAGGGCTGCCCACTCCGGAAGGTCTTCTTCCCTCAGTTAATCCTTCCTGGAAACACTCACAGACCTGCTCTTACTTGATTCCTGATCTGATTAAGTTGAAAATAGAGACTAACCATCACGGACTTCCATTAGATTTGGGCACTCATCCATGCAGTGCTAATTGACTTAGATGAGGTGGGGAAGAAAGATTCAACAGGCTGCTGTTGTAAATAGCAGCAGAAAGTTTCTCAGGTGATGATAGTGAGCTTCCCCTTAGCAGATCTCCAAGATGGTGGCACAGTAGCCTGGCCTGGCATCTTCTCAATCAGGCAAGCCAGAGGCTGGTGACTCAGCCTGCCTTCCATCTCCTCTAGTCTATCACAAGCTGTAGCTTGAGCATCCTTGGAGACTGTCTGGCTGTTAAGATAAACACTGCAGGCTTCAACAACCATTCGCCTACATACTGCCTTGCTAAGAACTCTACTGTGACAGGTTAGGGTGACCCAAAGGTAAACACTTATCTCATGCCTGACCCCCTTCCCTTAAATGGGCTTGAGTGGGCTAGAGTGAGCCTGGGCTAGAACAAGAAAAAAAAAAAAAGATGAGGCTGAATCATGGTTGATAATATTAGACACCTTGTGTGAATAGCAATGAGAAGCCACCCCAGAGGGGCTTTTTTTTTTTTTTTTTTTTTTTGTTTTTTGGTTTTTGGTTTTTTCGAGGTAGGGTCTCCCTCTAGCCCAGGCTGACCTGGAATTCACTATGTAGTCTCAGGGTGACCTTGAACTCACAGAGAACCTCCTACCTCTGCCTCCCCAGTGCTGGGATTAAAGGCATGCGCTACCACGCCTGGTTTTGTTGTTTTTGTTTGTTTGTTTTATTTTGCTTTTTTGAGGTAGAGTCTCACTCTAGCCCAGGCTGACCTGGGATTCACAATATATAGTGTCAGGGTGGCCTTGAACTCATGGTGATCCTCCTACCTCTGCCTCCCAAGTGCTGGGATTAAAAACCAGCACGCCCAGCTCATCTTTATTTTACGGAGGCAAGATCTCTCACTTGAGGCCAAAGCTTTAGCTAGTGTGACTAGCCAATCTCCCCTGGGATCCTTTTGTCTCCCACTGCCTGGTAGGCATGGACATGGGTGCTGAGTCCTCCTGTTTGTGCATCAAGCTCTTTATCCACGGAGCCATCTCCCCAAACCCTCTTGTGGTGGGCTCCCCCCCCCCTTACACACAGGTAAGGTCTCACTCTAGCCCAGGCCGACATGGAACTAAATCTTTAGCCCCAGTTGACTTCAAACTCATAATTATCCTCCTACCTCAGCCTCCTGAGTACTGGGATTAAAGGCATGTGCCACCATGCTCAGCTTCTTTTAAAATTTTTTAAGGAATCTAACATAGCCCAGGCTGACCTCAAACTCACTATGTGGTCAAGAATAGTGTTGAACCCCTGAGCTTCCTGCTTCTACCATTACCTCCAAATGCCACCACACCTATTCACAGAAAATTCTCAAGGACAGCTCTGCCCTAACAATGAGCTCTGCAGAGACTGAGCAGATGAGACTCATCTTTGTACAGTGATTGTCTCCAGAATTCTTTTTAAAATATTTTTATTTAGTCATTTGAGAGAGACAGAGAGAGAGAATGGGTGCAGCAGGGCATCCAGCTGCTGCAAATGAGCTTCAGACACATGCACCACTTTGCGCATCTAGCCTTACATGGGTGCTGGGGAATCAAACCCTGGTCCTTAGGCTTTAAGCACTTCTAACCACTGAATCTTCTTCAGAATTTTTTTTTTCGAGGTAGGGTCTCACTCTAGCCCAGGCTGACCAGGAATTCACTATGGAGTCTCAGGGTAGCCTTGAATTTACAGCAATCCTCCTACCTCTGCCTCCCGAGTGCTGGGATTAAAGGCGTGCTCCACCACGCCAGGCCTTCTTCAGAATATTTAAGACCTGCTTTTCTGCTTCCCACTACTATTTAGAGATGAACATCAATGGAAGCATTGTACTAGAAAGGAGGGAATTCCAGGTGTGGCTCACACCTATATCCCAGCACCTGGGAGGTTTAGGTAGGATAATTGCCATGAATTCAAGGCCAGTGTGGGATACCTCGAAACCACCCCCCCCAAAAAAAATTGTCTCAGCTGGGTGTGGTGGCACATGCCTTTAATCCCAGCACTAAGGAGGCAGAGGAGGAAGATCTGTGAGTTCAAGGCCACCCTGAGACTACATAGTGAATTCCAGGTCAGCCTGGGCTAGAGCTAGACCCTAGGGGGGGGGGGAAGAAAAGAAAAAAATCCCAGCCCTCAGGAGGCAGAGATAGGAGGTTTTCTGTGAGTTGGAGGCCAACCTGGGACTACAGAGAGTTCCAGGGTAGCCTGGGCTAGAGACCTTACCTGGAAAAAAAAAGGGAAATAAGGAAGAAAAGTGATAGAGAAGGCCACCTGATGTCTTCTTCTGGTCTCCACGCCTGTTAATACGGGGTGCATGTATCCTCACACACACTCTGGCTGCAGCTATAGTTCATTTAGTTGGATTTGCTCTCCCAACATGCCTTGGGCCCTGGGTTTGATCCCTAGCCCCACACAAATGGGACATGGTGGCACATGCTTGGGAGACTGAGGCAGGAGATGCAGAATTTAAGGTCATCTGCTATATAGAGTTTGAGGCCAGCCTGGGCTACATGAGACCCTGTTTTTTTGGGGGGAGGGGTTTCAGGGTAGGGTCTCAGTCTAGCTCAGGCTGATCTGGAATCCACTCTGTAGTCTCATGTTGGCCTTGAACTCATGGCAATCCTCCTACCTCTGCCTCCCAAATGCTGAGATTAAAGGCGTGTGCCACCATGCCCGGCTTTTATTCATTTTTTTCCTGTTTTTCTGAAGTAGGGTTTCACTTTAGCCCAGGCTGACCTGGAACTGTAGTCTCAGGCTGGCCTCGAACTCATGGTGATCCTTCCTACCTCTGCCTCCGGAATGCTGGGATTAAAGGCGTGGGCCACCACGCCCAGCTGAGACAATTTTTAACTGAACCTGAAGCTGCCCATTTTTTCGGTTAGACTGGCTGACCAGGAAGCTCCAGTGATGCACCCCTCAATACTGGGGTTACAGGATACACAAGCATGCCAGGCTTTCTACCTGGGTGCTGAGAATTGAGCTCAGGTCACCCTGCTTGTGCAGCAGATACTCTTACCTGGTGA
Source organism: Zapus hudsonius (assembly GCA_004024765.1). NCBI lineage: Eukaryota > Metazoa > Chordata > Mammalia > Rodentia > Dipodidae > Zapus > Zapus hudsonius. Next base: position 19,462 of record PVHP010030239.1, read on the forward strand.
GTCATAACCCCACCCAGTTTTGTTTATGTCTGGCTGAGACAGGTCTTACTCTATACCTTACCACTTATGATGTAGCTCACCCAGGCTAGCCTTGAATTAATGAAAATCCCAGTCTCAGTGTCACAAGTGGTAGGATTAGATGACAGGCATGAGCCACCACACCTGGCTCATGTATGACTTTTTTTTTTAAGGTAGGGTCACTTTACTGGGCAGACTTTTCCAGTAGATCACCTATCAATATAGTATATGTAAATTCTAATTTCTTAAATTTGTGAGATTCTTAGGCTCCAGACTAATTGGTATAGAATTGGATCTCTTCAAAAAGACTGTTCCAGGGGCTGGAGAAATGGTTCAGTGGTTAAGGCACTTGCTTCTTGTGCCAAAGGCCCCTGGTTCAATTCCCCAGGACCCACATAAACCAGACCCTTAAGGTGGTGGCCCTGATGTGCTCTCGCTCTCTCTGTATCTCTCTACTTGAAAATGAATAAATAAGACATTTTTAAAAAAAAAACTGTTCCATCAGGGAAATGCAAATTAAAACTACTCTGAGATTCATCTCACTCCTGTCAGAATAACTACCATCAAGAAAACAAATGAGGACTGGAGAGATGGCTCAGCGGTTAAGGCACTTGCTTTTAGTGCCTAAGGCCCTGGGTTCAATTCTCCAGGACCCACGTAAGCCAGACCCACAAGGTGATGGCCCTAGTGTGCTAGTGTGCTCTCTCTCTCTCTCTCTCTCTGTCTCTCTCTCTCTCTGTATCTCTCTCCTTGAAAATGAATATATAGGCAGGCATGGTGGCGCATGCTTTTAATCCCATCAACTCAGGAGGCAGAGGTAGGAGGATCGCCTTGAGTTCGAGGCCAGCCTGAGACTACAGAGTGAATTCCAGGTCAGCCTGGGCTAGAGTGAGACCCTACCTGGAAAAAAAAAAAGAAGTACAGTGCTTACCGTATGAGGCCCAGTTTCCAGTGAGTTACACTGCTATTAATGATGTACAATCAGAAAATAAAGCATCTTTCTATTTCAAAATGTTTCTTTATCAGTTTTTATTTTTTGAAAATACTAAAGAGATTTACAAAATAGTGTTTGCTAGCCTTTTGGCTTCTAGTGCTCAGATCTGTGCATGGGAAACTTATTAACAAGGAAGCTAGGGAGGGTAGGAGTGACCCTGGCCAAGAAACATGCAAGCAATTTCTCTCTCTCTCTCTCTCTCTCTCTCTCTCTGCATGTGTATGTGCGTGGTGTGTGTATGTGAACATCCAATCTCCAATCTCTACCTCTGCAATGAGGGTCCTGGGGATCTGAATGCAGGTCATCATACTTGCTCAGTAAGCACTTTATGCACTGAGCCATCTCCTGAGTTCCCCCTAGTTTTATATTTTATTGTTGTATGCAAGCAATTTCTCAGAAACTGGACAAATTACCATGTAGACGTAGACTTGTGAGCTTTCAACGGTGTATTAAAGTAGAATCAAGGCTTTCCCAGTCATCTTGTATCGAGACTGAGGATGAATGACTAAAGCTCACCCCGCCTGTGAAATCTGTTGAAATGGCTTCCATGGCCATGAAATCTTCCTGCTAGCAGATCCTCCTCATCTTCCTCACGGGCTTTTTTAACTTCTTCTTTGGCCTGTATGGCATCCATCTCCCTCTCTGGACCCTGGAGAAAGAAAGGAAAAACAAAGCCCCCCACCAAGCGAACACAGATTATGCTTACTGGAGGCCAAATGCATGTCAATATTCAATTTGTCTCTGCTTTCTTTTCTGTTCTTTTCTTTTTCATTCATTCGTTCATTCATATATTCATTTTATTTGGAGAGGGAGAGAGACAGAGAAAGAATGGACACCAGGGCCTCTAGCCACTTCAAAGGAACCCCAGATGCCTCTGCCATTTTGTGCTTTACATGGAGTACTGCAGACTTGAACCTGGGACATCAGGCTTTGCAGGCAAGCACCTTAACCACTGAACAATCTCTCCAGCCCCCCTTTTTTGTTTGTTTGTTTGGGGGGGGGAGTTAGGTAGCAACTCACTCTAGCCCAGGCTGACCTGGAATTCACTATGTAGTCTCAGGGTGACCTTGAACTCATGGTGATCCTCCTACCTCTGCCTCCGGAGTGCTGGGATTAAAGGCGTGCGCCACCATACCCGGCTCTTTCTTTTTTTAAACTTTTTATCGAGCTGGAGAGATGGCTCAGCGGTTAAGGCACTCGCCTCCAGTGCCTAAGGCCCCGGGT
>PVHP010030240.1:0-21827 GCA_004024765.1 Zapus hudsonius
CATATGTCTTGTTATAAAACTGCTACTATTTGTATGGGACAAAAAGGTCAGTTACATTTCCAGGCTGTGTTAACAAACACGGACCCTCCTCAGGGCAAAGCTACTATTGAAAGCCCAGGGTTGTTTGGTTATACCTCGACTAAATATCACATGCAGCTAGCAGGGTGCGAGGGACAGAAGGGAAAATCTTCTTGTTGGCCGACTGAGGCCCCGACCTGGATATCAGATGGGGGAGGACCGACTGATGCAATAAAGCACCAGCACATAGGGGAACGTATAAAACCACAATTGCCAAAATTAACCTACCACCCTTTGGCCCTGCCAAAAGTAGAACCTTTAGACCTAGACGATTTGACTATGAACATCCTGACAGCAACTCACCTCCTGATAAACCTTACCAACCCTTTATTAGCTGCTGACTGTTGGCTATGCATGAGTTTTGGAAAGCCCTTCCCTACAGCTATACCATGGAAAGATGCAGCTAGTAACCAAATACAGAGTACCTGTACGCCATCCCTGCCCCTAAGGGTCCAGCCTATAGGTTTTAATCACTCCCATTGTATAGAAGGAAGGTCTCAAAACGCATCGGAGGACATAAATGTGGGGCAAGTAACCTTCACCCTCTGTACTAATATAACTACTTATAAATCTCCTACTACCCCTTTTGCCCACCACCAGGAGCTGCCATAATATGTGGAAATAATATGGCTTATACCCAACTCCCCGCCAACTGGACGGGAATATGTATATTATCCTCGCTGTTACCTGATATAGGAATTGTCCCTGGAGACGAGCCCATGCCTATCCCTAGTTTTGATACCTTAGCGGGAACAAGGCATAAAAGGGCTGTACAAATGATCCCCTTAATAATTGGGATGGGTCTCACAGCGGCAGTGGGCACTGTGACGGCTGGATTGGGAATTTCCTTACATCAATACCATACGTTTTCTCAGCAGCTGATCAATGATGTTCAAGCCCTCTCGAGCACAATCCAAGACTTACAGGATCAAGTTGACTCACTGGCAGAGGTTGTGCTACAAAATAGGAGAGGGTTAAATCTCCTAACTGCTGAAAAAGGAGGTATCTGTATGGCCCTCAATAAAAAATGCTGCTTTTATGCCAATAAGTCAGGAATAGTAAGAAAAAAAATAAAAAACCTTCAGGCAGATTTAGAGAAAAGAAAAAAAGCGCTTCTAGATAGTCCCTTTTGGTCCAGTTTCCACGGACTACTGCCTTATCTCTTACCCCTAATATGACCCATTATCATACTTCTACTTCTATTGTCCATCGGGCCCTGCATCTTAAATCGACTGGTCCAATTCATAAAAGACAGGTTATCAGTTATTCAGGCCTTTGTGCTAACCCAACAATATCACCAACTCAGACAAAATGACCCAGAAAATCTAGACAAGCCAGCACTGATTGAATAAAAGATTTTATTCAAGTTAGAAAAGAAATGGGGGAATGAAAGACCCCAGCCCCAGCTTAGCAGCAGGAACGCCATTTTGCAAGGCTTGACTTAGTAAGTAATATTAAGAGTCCAGGAGACAGGAAAATTCAACTTGAAGACAGGGGTATGGGGCCCAACAGGATATCTGTGGTCAGCCATCTGACAACAGAACAGGGAACTTGGGGCTCTGGAAAAATATTTTTACCCTAGATAGAGACAAGTCAGCAAGCATAGCTAAATACCAGAAAACCACGAGTGTCCTTGTAAGCAGTTCTTACCCCAGATAGAGTCAAGTCAGCAAACATACCCAATTACCGGGAAAAACCACAGGTTGCCCTCGACTCAAACCCTAGCCTCATTTAAATCAGCCAATCATAACCCTGTAACTATTCATCTCGCTTCTGTACCCGCGCTTTTGCCTCCTCACCCTATAAAAATCCCCCACCCCAGCCTGTGGGCGCGCTAGTCCTCCCAGAGATTAAGTCGCCCCAGGTACCTGTGTATCTGAATAAACCTCTTGCTGTTTGCATCCGCAGAAGTGGTCTCGCTGTTCCTTGGGAGGGTCTCCCCAGATTGAAGGACATCTCAGAGTGAGGGTCTTTCATAAGCAATTGTGAAGTAATTAGATATTTAAACTGATGGAGCTTCATAAAATAGCTGTGGACATAAGTTTGAATTCTCAACCTTCTTTCATCAAGGAACACTGATATTTCAGTTTCTGCTCATCTATATTTTTTCTCATTATGGTTTCTAAGATATTTAGGAACTGTGTTCATAGCAATCATATTATGTTAGAAGCAGTCTATATGACATAGTTCTATTGTTAAAAGATAGACATAAAACTGTAAGGATCTAAAACATGTCAAAGCTCCACACTTCCTCAGGGCTGTGGTGGAGTTTCAAAAGCACTGATAATAAGAAGGTTGTAGACATTAAGCAGATATTGACTTGTGTTGAAAGCATTCACACATTGAATTGCGGGGTAAATATTGATCTGAGATAAAACCAGTAGTTATCTCAAGAAGCAATGCATCTTGATGCTAACCAAAAACCCAAGTTGGTATATACATTTTTTTATATATATCCCATTACAAAAATTGTGACAGGAATTTTGATCTACCCTTATTTTATATTTAATCAATATTTAAATAACTCTAGTTGGTAGGTAGCATATTCTATTTATTGCTGTAATCCATTGTTCCAGATCTATTAATCTAATATGTTTTTAACTTTGAGCTGGGCGTGGTGGCACAGGCCTTTTGTACAAACACTGAGGAAGCCAAGGTAGGAGGATCTCCATGAGTTCAAGGCCAGCCTTTTCAGAAATAAATAAAATCAAAATTTTAACCCAAGTATTAGCTAAATATTCATATTTGAGAAAGTTTTTAACCATTCTGGAGATCAACTATTAATGCAATGGAAAAAGAAAACAATGCATGACCCTTTAGATTGGTATAGGAATCAAATTAGAAGTTCTACTCCAAATATTACTCTCTCACTCATTTCCATGAAGGCTGCTAGAAAACAAATAGCTCTAGTCCTTATACTCCTCACTTCTCAGCCCATAACAATCTATCTTCCATAACTCTGTTTCCATTCCTACCACTAAATTAAACCTGGTTCATTTATCATCTCTGTCTTCATTCATAAGCATGATGGATTCTCAGTACTTACCTTTAACATCTTGGATAGCATTGTTCTGTCTTACCCAAACACCACTTAAAAGATGTCTGTCTCTTGGCTCCTAAGTGTAGGCATTCTGGAGCGGTAATTATTTTTCTGTGGTTATTTTTTCCATGTTTTCATCCAAAGCATTTCTCCCACTATTTACTCCTTCAGCATTATGGTTTTCATTACTTTGATTTAAATCTTTTTTTTTTAAATCATCATACACTCTATCCCCTTGTGATCTCACTCAGTTCTGTGGTTGACTTACCATCTACAAACTGTTGACTCAAAAATCCAAAAATTAGCATACTATCTATATATATGGACTTTTCATCTCTCCATGCCTACACCTTATTGTCCACAGGATGTATCTAATGTAGGGATAATTGTTATGTCTTTAGTTTGTTTCTCTCCCAATACACTGTTATTTCTAGGAGATAAAGTATATTGTTTACTGTTATGGCTTCTGTGATGGTTAATCTCAGGTGTCAATTTGACAGGATTTAGAATCACCATGGAAACAAATCTTTAGGCATGTGTATGAGGGATTTTTTTTTAATATTAGATTAATAGAGATAGGACGACCTGCGTAGACACAATGTGAACACCCACCACCTGCTCCTGCTATCATAATGTGCTGTATTCCCTTGACACATAAGCCAAAATAAACCATTCCTTCCTCGTGTTGCTTTGTTAGGTATTTGATCACAACATTGAGAAAAGTAACTACTATAGCTCCAATGTCCATAAAAGGGCAAAAATCATAGTAATAATTCAAAATTATTGACTAATTGAATATATTAAATGCCTGTAATATAAAAAATGCATTATAAGTATTGTCTGAAATTAAAGTAATTTGAATCATGTAAATCTTAAACTGGGAAATCGCAAGTACACAATGTTCAATTAATTGATTAAAAGTAAATTTGGGGATAGAGCAATGGTTCAGCAGTTAAGCTGCTTGTCTGCAGAGCCTAATGACCCAAGTTTGAGTCCCCAAAACCCACGTAGAGGCAGATACACAAAGTGGCACATGCATCAGCTGTCCTTTTTCAGTGGCTGAAGGCCCTGGCACACTCATTCTCTCTGTGTCTCACTTCTGCCTCTCTTTGCTTACAAATAAATAAAAAATATGTTTTAATTTAAAAAAACTAAAAAATAAAAATATAAATTTCAATGGAGAGATAGCTAAGTGGTTAAAGACACAAACAAAAGATGGCTACTATCTTAGTATTTCAGAAATAGGTACATTTTGGTAAATGAGTCTACTGTCACCATTATTTCTCAGAACCTTTTTTTTTAATAGGATAGAAGCTTCTTGGTCCAAAGGTTAGAATGAACATTGTTGCAGTTACTTTCTCTTGGCTGGACAAGCACCTGACCAGACGTACCTCTGCCCAGAAGTATCTTATGAAAGGAAAAGGTTTATTTCAGGCTTACAGAACACAGCAGGGGCATCATCATGGCAGAAGAAGCTGGATCAGTTCCATAGATCCATAGCAGAGAGACACCACCACCAACTAAGAAGCACCAACTGCCCAAGCTCCAACTCACTCTGAACACACCTTCAGGCTAGACTATAAAATCCACCCCCAATGATACCTCCTCTAGCAGGCTGCTAGAGACTTAAGTAGTAAGCTTAAACTTTACCAAAAATACCTGAAGCTATGAGAGACATACATTCACATTCAAACCACCACAAATATAAATATGTAGAGGGCAATTGAGAGATTCATAACTAGTCAAAGCCCTGGAAATACATGTCTTTTGAATACACAGTGCAAAATGAGACTTCTTTACCATGACCTCCAAGACTCAGGGAACATTGTAGACAAGGGAGAAACAAAAAGAATATAAGAGTCAGAGAATGGGGAGGAGTACTTTGAAAATTGTCTTCTGGATATAAAGTGCTGTTGCTTATCAGCTGTAACTATCTGAATCATACCTGCACAATAATTGCTCCCATCAACATTTGACATGGATGATACAGAGGAGGGACATTATGTTTAAAAGCCATCAAAATAGAAGAGGAACTAATCATAAGAAGAGGATCAAAGAAGGCAAAACAACAGAAGGTAATAGGAGGAGACTCTATAAAAATACATTACATACATATTTGAAAATTGTCAATAAAAAAAGGAAGAGAAACTGGATGTGGTGGCACACATGTGCAATTAATCCCCAGGACTCAGGAGACTGAGGTGAGGCAGGAAGATCATGAGTTTGAGGATAGCCTGTGATACACAAGGAGAACCTATATCAAGAAAACCAACAGCTGGGAATTTAGCTGAGTAGAAAGAGTACTTGCCTAGTCTACCCAAGGCCATGAGTTTTATATATTTATTATTAAACCATGGAAAATTATGTTTCAACCACTTTTTAACTTAATCATTTGTATAATTGCCTCCAGTGTTCCCTGTATATGTTGCCTGAGAGTGTGTTTATTTAAAAATCTTATAAAATATGCTACATCCTACTATAAAAATATTTGTTTTCATTGTGCCTTACAATGAAATACATGATTGAATTTTGCCAATTAGGAATGTTGTATGTTCTTTTAAACTTGCATGAATTTGATACAGATCCTTCATTTCAAAAAATATTTTTTATTTTATTATCATATTTTCTTTTATGTGATTGCCTTCAATGTAGTATTATTTTAACTATTCCTTAAAAGAAACTAATTTCAAAAACAACCAAAAATATGTACATAAAGTATGTACATATTTATTGCTTTCTCAGTGAATACTTTAAAAGGTTTTTATTAACAATTTTGTACATGTATACAATCTATTTTTATCATATTCTCTTTAATGCCTTCTTTTGTTCTCTGTCCCCTTCTACTGAACCCATTTTCTTCTCAACTAGTCTCCCTTCTACTTTAATGTTGTGTGTTGACACACTCAGATTAAATAGAGTAGCTTGCACAACCGTGTGTGGTAGATTATTTAACTGAGCATGGACAATTTACCAGAGGTTACACCACTGAAGAAAATGCCCTCTCCTCTCTAGCAAACATTGACTGCCAATAGCTCTTTAGGAACACACAGGGCATCATGAGCCTCTCTCCATCCATGACAGAATGTTGGTGTGCCTAATCTTGAGTGGTTCTTATATATCTCCTGTGAGTTCTTTAGTGCAACAGCCATGTGATGTCTGGAAGATAGCATTCCATATCACCTCTCCCTACCTTTTGGGTCAAACATTCTTTCCTCCTGCTTTCCCTTGATATTAGCTGAGCCATGGAAAGGATGATATAAATGTCCCATTTAATAATACTGAGAAATCACTTATTCTCAGGTCTTCCACCAATTATGATTCTTTGTTTTGATCACCACCCTCTGCCAAAAGAAGCTTCTCTGACCAAACCTGAGATCAGCTCTAATCTATGGAATTACACATAAATATTTAGAAGCCAGTTTGATGGGCACAACCTGTTCATTAAGCAAAACAATAGTATTAACTTCCTCTCTAGGGCCTATGATTTTCACATCCCTGACCATTTGACCAGGTTTTTAGTGTCAGGCTTGCCTTCCCTCCTATGGAGTGTGCCTTGAATCCAATCAGAAAGCAGTTGGTTACCTGCATAGCAATTATGCCACTATTGCACCAATGGCACATCTTGCCTGGAAGATTAGTTGGTCCATAGCTGGGTAAGCCTGCTGATGATGACTTTTCTCCTTCTTTCAGCTTGCAAAACATTTACTAGGACTATGACATGTAACCAGCAGCTTCTAGCTCAGTTCCAGCTTGATTTCTCTTCTGAAAGGAAACTATGCGGTATCTTTAGCAATAAGCTTTCATCATCTATTAGTTCTGGTGTTCAACCAAGAATATCAGAAATAGTCTGTATTGTTTTGCAGGTCTCTTAGGCCTCCCTGGCCAAGAACTTATTGGCTATTATCCCAGCTTTGACATTGGGATTTTCCAATAATAATTTATGACTTTTGTGAGCAACATTATCTACTTATCTAAGATACCTAAACTCACACTGTTTTTTGAAAAAATACAAATTTTACTTATCTTACAAAGTAGTAGATTTACATATGAATTTTTATACCTCTTTAATTAACCTTCCCCACACTTAAACCTTTCTTCTCCACACACTCCCTGCTCTATTTTCATATCACATGTGCTGTACTCTTTCCCTTATCACACACAGAAAAGGTACAAAATCTGTACTATATTTTAAAATTTATACAATTTCAAAAACTATGCATGCAAAAATAAATTTTAAAAAGAAAACAGAAACATTCTACAGCAAAAGAAGAGAAGAAAAAATTATCATGTTGCCTTCATAGTGGAATTTTTATGCTGCAACTAAACCTCAGCTAATAGTCATTTACAATTACATTTTGCTTGGTTTCATTTTGTTAAAGTATTCCCAAACTATATTTGGAAAGCCCATGTACAGATTACAAACCAGTTACTCCCAAACTGGCACTATTTTTTTTAAAGAAAAAAGGTGAACAGGTTAAGTTGAATCAAGCCAAATACTGATAAAAGAAAATCTCTTTTGATGGGCAGGTCTCAAAAGCTTGCTGAAGTCTGCTGGTTCAACTAAGCATTGATTAAGTATGTGGATTCTTATCTGATGCTTATCCAAACTTATCTGAAATTGAACATCTTTGTTCTAAAAACTAGGCCAAATATCTGATGCTGATTTTGGTGCTTTGGTTCAGAATAGGCCAAAGGTATCAAAATAGAAGTCCAACCAGAAAATAGCTAGCATTGTCAACATTTTGAAAGTGTTCAGTCCAGTAGTTCTCAATGAACTGAGTAGAATGTAAATATCAATGATCAAAGAATGTTTGGAATATTAGTTGAAAAACAAAACTGATATTTGTCTCTTTTTTCCAAAGCATGGATTAATTTATTTTGAAGCTCTGTATAATATTGGGATTATGAATGTTTCATGTTTATCCAAAGAACATAAAAATAACTTCTGTGAATAGATTACATATATATTTCTCTATTTTTTCTGCTAAGCTCAACAAGTAAATATTTGACATTATATGTAAGCACACACATGCAAAGATGAAAGGATAGAGTGTTTGTAAAGCTTAGAACCCAAAGAAACAGCAATAGAACAGAAGACTCCTGGGAAAATATAAAGTACAAAATTCATTTTGGAAAACAGTTTGAGTGCTGCATTAAAAGCAAGCATTTGGGGCTGAGGCTGTGGCTCAGTTGATTGAGGGTTTGCCTAGCATACACAATGCCGTTGGTTTGATCGTCAGCACCTCATTAAGTAGATATGGTGGTTCACAGATGGAATCTCAGCAAAGGAAAGGTGGAGGACAAACATTAAAAGCTCAAGGTTATCTTTTGCTACACAGAGAGTTAGAGGCCAGTCTAGAATATCATGGTGGAGTATGAGGGAGGACGATCTCCCTGAGTTTGAGGATACCCTGGGGCTACGGAGTGAGTTCTAAGTAAGCCTGAACTAGCATGACACTCAGCCTTGAATAATAAAATAAAATAACCTATACCGGTCTGCTGGGTTGGCAGAAGTCGTTGGAGAGGAAGTCGTCAGGAGCACTGTTGTCACTGCTAACTAAAAATCCTTTCCAGGGACATGGCTATAGATGCTGTGGTCACCCAAATCTCATCAAAACTAAATCCAGAGACCACAGAGAATGCAACACTAAATCATATTTCTAACATGCTTGACAAGGTTCAGTGAACATTGTGGAAGAAGGGGTGGAAAGATTGTATATGCCTCAGGGTGGGTGGGAGTAGCCTGGGACACTGTACTCCCCCTGTCCAGAGAATGACTGAGGCCTTCAGGATCTCACAATGAACACGAGTAACCCCAATGAGGAGGGCCATCAGTGGAATGGGGGTGAGGAGAGGTAATATAAAAGTATAAACTTTAAAAAAATGTTTAAATTTAATTTTGTTTAAAAAAATTAAATAAACATGTAACCACCATAGATCCTAGCACTTATTGTTATCTCAGCAAAATAAAAACTTATCTCTGAATAAAACCTGTACAAAGTTATTGATAGTATCTTTATTTGTAATAGTCCCAAAATAGAGACAATAGAGATATACTTCAAAGTATGAATTATTAAATTAACTATGGTCTGTCCATACCATAGAATACAAATCAACCATAAAAAGAAATAAACTATTGATATATACCATAGCCTGGAAGGATCCAAAGAGAATTCTGCGAAGTGCAAATTTTACTTTTGCAGTCACATTTTAAAATCTATTAATATGACAATATAATAGCAAAATTATAGAGATAGTAGGGTTAGGATTAGAGGTAGAAGAGAGAAGGTGGTGGGAGGAGGGTTAATCAAAATTTAAGATGTTATGACTAAGCCATATGAAAACTTAACTTCTTTGAAAGAAAATAACATGTGTTAAGTTAAAAAAAATTGCAGAGAAGTATTCTGTAGAGGTGAATAATGTTGTTCCTAGAAGCTATAGAATGTTATACAAAAAACATCAGTGCCAGGTGTAAGATATCTGTCAGTGACTTATTGGCAGGGAGGCCCCTGATGCTTCAAATAAAACAGGCCATTGCCAAGGCTCTTTGTTACCCACCAGATGTTGGGACCCTATTGCTGAAGACTTCATGGGCTTAACTGCAAATCACTAAGAAATGAAGCTGGAGCTGAGCTGGAAGACTCTTCCCTTTTGGCTAGCTGTCAGGAAGCTGGAAAGAGCTAAGCAACACAGTCTTTTGGGAGAGAGAAGTCATCAACACTGTTAACCAGCAGTTGAGCCTAAAACCTTTACACCTGACCAGCCAGGCCAAAATGTAACAACTGGTGCAATGGTGACATGTCTGCTATGGGGGAAACCAACTGCTCTCTGATTGGACTTGAGGCCTCTCCAAGGAATGAAATTCATGCCTAGTACTCAAAACCTAGTCAAAAGCCAATGACTGGGGAAGCCATAATTACAAGCAGAAACTACTATGGATGTCCGGCTACATGCATATATTATGCCTACCAAACTTCCCTCTTAACACTTATGTTTATGCCTGTTTATTAATGTTACTTTCACTTTTGGTTAGAGAAGTTTCTCTTTTCAGAGGATGGTGACCACTGGGATAGCTCAAACTCATCACAGTGCTGAGAAGAATTGATACTGGAGTGTTTAGCACTAAGTGAGACATTTCTATCACACCTTTAAGGCTCAAGAGCCATTGCAAAAGAGGTGGAGGACAGAGATTGAGAGCTAAAGAAAAAAGAGGAGTGTTTACAGTGATGTCTTCCAGACAAAAAGTGGCCTTAATATTCATGATGTCATAGTAGTTGACACTAACTACAGAAAAATTTGCATAAGAGGAGGAAAAATGATGATATCAAAATAGAAATGAGACTAGTTAGAAAGAAGGATTCACTGGAGGGGTAACTTAGGAGGGGGAAAGGGTTTGGTGGAAAGGGGTATAGATCATAGTGTATTATCTATATTTATGGAAGTTGTAAATAAAAAGGTTTTAAAAATCATACAGATAAAAAGATTAATAAATGAATAGAATCTAGAAGATATGGTCTTTGTTTTCTTTTTTAAATTTTTAGTTAGCATACAAATTAATGTATTTCATTGTGACATTTTTGTTATATATAACATTGTACTTTTTCTTATTTTCACCCCAATCCCATCTCCCACCATTTTCCATTCTCTTCTGGTCCCTTCCCATACAATCTTCCCTCTGGTTTTCATGTTATATATATTCCAATACCATTTCCTTAGACTTCTTCCTAATAGTTTTCTGAATATATATGTTTGTATGTGTGGATATTTTAAGCATCATATATATGCATATGTAGATCTATACAGGTAGATGACAAATATATATCTAGAATCTACATTTGAGAAAAATGTATGACATTCATCTTTCTTAGTCTTGCTTATTTCACTTGACATGATGCTTTCCAGTTCCACCCATTTTGCTGCAAATGTCATAAATTCATTCTTCTCTACAGCTGAATAAAATTCCGTTGTGTATTGTACCAGATTTTCTTTAACCATTCATCTGTTGATGAACCTCTTCACATAGAACAGCTTAAGGTACTTTGTAGTAATCTTAATTTTTGTGTTTAAACAAATCTACTCATGTTAACTGGCATAAAGTATACACATATATTTTACCAAAGTAATTTTTCTGATTTTTTGAGACATGGTCTTATGCTGTAGCTCAGGCTAGACTGGAACACAAGGGAATTCTCCCTAAGCACCGCAATTGATGGTATTACAGGCATAGAATTTTCTAAATTTGATGTTGAACCACAGTTACTAAGTTGCAGTTACAGAGAATTTGAGCTAATGGCAATTTTGAGATTAACCTCGATCTCAATGTTTCATATTGATTTTGATTCTCAAAATTGAAATTTGCACTTTAAAATTATACTTTAATTTCAATCCTTATTTTTTTATTTTTTTAAAAAGTTTGGTGATAGGACACCAGGTGAGGCCTGGTGAGGAAGTGATGCTTTAGCTCCCCACCACCCCATGCTCCCCGTGACTCTTCCCACTGACCCTTGGTCCCAGGCCAAGCAAGAAAGTTCCCCCTTTACTTCTGACAAGCAAGTCCTGTGTTTCCCAGGACTCTACACATATACCCCATAAATCCAGGTGAGGCTAGGTGAGAGAGTTGCACCTTAGCTTCCAACAGGCCAGTGTGCCCTGCGACCACACCCACTAATACCAACTTATGGTGTGATCAGCTCCCAGGCTGATCCTGCTGCTAAAGGTTCGAGTACCCCAAACCCACACTGCCTTCCAGCAGAAGAACTGAGCACATGCCACAACATCACCAGTCCTTGTCACAAACTCATGGGTGGGCCCCAGCCCTGATGAGGGCCAGTGAAAATCAATCTCTCATCTGGAAATGGGCAGGTCATAATGCAGAAAGAACTCAAAAGAAAAGTGACCCACACCAAGTTTGCCTAGCCTCATGTTGGATGTTTCCAATGAAAATATCAAAGAAAGAGCACAGATGCAATCCCAAGAGGAGAAGACAACATGTATAGGACAAGACATCTCTGCAAGGAGACTATATCCAAATTATTAATGGAAATAGGAAAAATTGATAGTTTAAGTGGAAAAGTGCAGAATCAGCTTGCGAGCTTTGCCACTAAGCTTAACACAATTGAGGAACAACAGATAGACTTTGGTCGAACAGTAAATGAACTAAATGCAAACCAGCAATCAGAGGAGCTCAAGAATCAGCTGGGTAAAGTAAACAAAGACATAATCAAATAAAAGAATGATTACCAGGAAGCATTAAGTAAGACAACCTTTGAAATGAAAATGCAACTCAACAAAGAGATGGAGACAATGCTATTGGAAAACCAAAATCAAATGGAGATATTTTAAAACATCTCTAGAATCCCTCACTATCAGAATTAATAACCTGGAAGTTTGAACCTCACACATGGAATACAAAGCAAGAAAAAGAGACTGGGATAACAGAAATTTGGATAAGTACAAAAAACATGCAAACAAAATATGAGGGGACTTTGGGAAACCCTTAAGCAACCAAACCTCCTGATCATGCAGATACCAGAGAGGGAAGAAATTCAGGCCAAAGGCATAAATAATATATTGAAGAAAATCATTGAAGATAATTTCCCCATTCTTGCAAAAGAGAACCCCATTCAGATCCCAGAAGCACACAGAACACCAAACATGCAGGACCAAAGAAGAAACTCTCCTAGACACATCAAAGTAAAAACCCTAAATACTGAAAGCAGAGAGGGTTCTAAAAGCAGCAAGAGAAAAAAAAAATCACATATAAAGGCATACCCATCAGAGTAACATCAGATTTCTCCATGGAAACAAAGAAAGCAAGAAAAGCTTAGAATAGAGTAGTTTGGCTTTCAACCCAAGCTAATGTACCCAGTGAAAGTATCCCTCATAACAAATGGAGAAAGGAAAATATTTCATGATAAAATCCAGCTCTACAAATATATGGACACAAAGCCAAACACAGAGAATACTCCTTGAAATATTCCACATAGAAGAATTGAACAACCAACCCCAAGAGCCTTCAAGAGGTCAGTCATCATAAAAGAAAAAAAAAAGCATAGAAGAGCAAAACAACACAAAAGCATCAAATCAAATAAATATTTCAACATGAATGTGATTATTTCAAACCTCACAATTATAACATTGAATATTAATGGTCTTAACTCTCTCATAAAAAGACACAGACAAGCAAGGCTGAATCTGAAAAATGAACCCTTCCATTTGTTACCTTTAAGAAACTCACCTAACCTCTAAAGACAGAAACTTCCTCATCGTAAATGGACGGAAACTGATCTTTCAAGCAAACAGAAACAAAAACAAGCAGATGTGTCTACATTAATTTCTGACAAAATAGACTTTAAATCAAAAGATATCAAAAAGACAAGGAAGGACATTTCTTACTCATAAGGGCACAATTCAATAAGAGGATATCACTATCATAAATATGTATGCACCAAATACAACTGCATCATATTTCATAATGCAAAAATTATTGGGAAACAAAGAAAACCACTCTCTAAATCTATCATATTTGGAGAATTCAATACTCCACTATCCTCATTAGACAGATCATTCAAACAGAGGATCAGGATGGAAATAATAGAGTTCAATAATACCATAGATCAACTAGACCTTACAGACAGCTACAGAACACTGCATTTCAACTCTACTGAATATACATTCTTCTCAGCAGCTTACAGAAATTTCTACAAAATAGACCTCATATTCAGCCATAAAAGAAGCCTCAATAAATTCAAGAAAATTCATGTAACCTCCTTTATCACTTTTAACCACAATACACTAAAGCTGGAAATAAACAATGGGAGAAAAAAAAAACAGAAAATACAGCAACTGTTGGAGAATGAACAACTTGCTACTAAACAATAAGTGGGTAGTTCAAGAAATTAAAAAAAAGAAATTGAAAATATTCTTGATCTAAACTCTAACAAAAATACAATGTACCAAAATTTATGGGACACAATGAAGGCCATCCTGAGAGGAAAATTTAGAGCACTAAGTGCCTTCCTAACAAAGACAGAGAGATCTCAAATTAATAACCTAACCACCCACCTGAAGGCACTGAAAAAATTAAAACATTCCAACCCTAGGAGTGCTTGATAAAACAAAATATTTAAGATTACAGTGGAGCTCAATGAATTGAAAACTAAGAAGATGATTTAAAAACTTGAGGAAACAAAGAGCTGCTTCTTTGAAAAAATAAACAAGATTGAAAAACCCCTGGCCAATCTATCCAAAGAGAAAAAAGAGAAGTCCCAAATCAACAAAATTATAAATGAAAAGGGAGAGATCACAACAGACACCAATGAAATTATAAGAATCATCGGGACAAAATTCCAAAACCTCTAATTGGAGAACCTGTAGGAAATGATTGAAAACCTGAACACCTACCACCTACCAAAGCTAAACCCAGAGCAGATAAATCTCCTAAATAAACCTATCACATTTACCAAGATTGAAAAATGTAATCAAAAACCTCCCAGGACACAATGGATTCTCAGCTGAATTTGACCAAACCTTCATCACAGAACTGAAACCACTTTCTGAAGCTCTTTCAAGAAATTAGAGAAGAGGGAATGCTTCCAAACTCCTTATATGAAGCTATCGTTACCCTAATGCCAACAACAGACAAAGATAACTAGAAAGGAAAACAATAAACCTATATTCCTGATGAACTTATATGGAAAAATTCTGAATAAAATCCTCACAAACTGAATCCAATAATACATTGAAAGTGTTACCTACCTTGACCAGGGAGGCTTCATTCCATGGATGCAGGTTTGATTCAACATACAGAAATTGAATAACATATTATACTACATTAATAAACTCAAATGCAAGAACTAAATGGTCATATCAATCAATGCATAGAAGGCCTTGGACAAAATTCAACATCACTTCTTGTTCAAAACACTGGAGAGAATTGGCATAGGGTCTTATACCTCAATATAATAAAGGACATATACAAAACACCTAAAGCCCAAATCATAATTGGTAAGACTGAATGAGATCCCACTAAAATTAGCAACAAGACAAGGATATCCACTCTCACCTTTGCTCTTCAACATTGTGCTTGTAATAGTAGCCCAAGGAATAATACAAGGATAAGACATAAAAAGGGATACAAATTGGAAAGGAAGAAGTGAAACTATCTCTTTTTGCAGATGACATGATCCTGTACATAACAGAACCAAAGAATATTACCATTTAATTACTAAGGCTGATAAATTATTTCAGCAAAGTGGCATGATACAAAATTAACTCAAAAAATTCATTAGCCTTCCTGTTTGCAAATGACAGGCATATAGAAAAAGAAATCAGCAAAACTGTTCCATTTTCAATTGTCTCAAAAAAATAACAAATACCTTGGAATAAAACTGACCAATAATTTGAAAGATATGTATAATGAAAATATAAAAAAGCTCAAGAAGGAAACTGAGTATGATGTTAAAATATGGAAAGACCTCACATGCTCCTGGATTGGTAGAATTAATATCATGAATATGGCAATACTTCCAAAAGCTATATGCAGATTCAATGCAATTCAAAAAAATTACCAGTTTCATTATTTGCAGACATAGAAAAAATAATCTCCAAATTTATTTGGAATGGGAAAAGGACTCGGATATCTAAAACTATCATGAGTAACAGAAGCTCCTCCAGAGGTATTGACAGACCTGATCTAAAGATATATTACAAAGTCATAATAACAAAAACAGCATGTTACTGGTGTAAGAACAGACAGAAAGACCAATGGAACAGGATGAAGACCCTGCCCTAAGCTTGAGCAACTACAGTTACTTCATATTCGACAAAGGTGCCAATAATGTCAACTGGAGAAAAGATAGCATCTTCAACAAATGGTGCTAGAGAAATTGGCTAAACATATGTAAAAAAGGAAACTACATATACTCCTCTCACGGTGCACAAAACTCAACTCTATATGGGTAAAAGCCCTCAGCATAAGACCTCAAACTCTGAATACCCTAGAGAGAAAATTGGATGAAATCTACATGAGATAGCAGTAGGCAAAAACTTCCAGAACAAACCTGCAGTAGCCCAGGAAGTGCAACAGTCACTCAACCAGCGGGATCTCATCAAGCTTAAAAGGTTCTGTACACACAAAAACACCATAGTCAAAGCCAATAGGCCACCATGAGAATGGTAGGCAATCTATGCCAGCTATTCCATGGACAAAAGCCTAATATCTGAAACCTACAAAGAAGTCAAAAAATTAAATAATAAAAAATCAAATAGCCCTCTCATAAAATGGGGCACTGACTCAACAGGGAATTATCAGAAGAGGAAATAGAAAGTCTTCTCTCATTTAAGAAAATGTTCAAAGTCACTAATCATCAGTGAAATGCAAATCAAAACAACAAGATTCCACCTCACTACCGTCAGAATGCCAATCATTAAAAAATCCAATGTCAATAGGTGCTGGCAAAGATGTGGGAGGAAAGTAACCCTCATTCACTGCTGGTGGGATTGAAATTTGTACAACCACTAGGAAAGCATTAAGGAGGCACCTGAATAGTTGGATATAGAGCTACCATCGGACCCTGCTATCCCTCTACTGGGTATCTACCCCCAAGATTGCTCACAGAAGCACCCAGACATTTGCTTAACATGTTTATAGCAGCTCAATTCTTAATAGCAAAAAATTGGAATCAACCCAAATGTTTATCACTGAACAAATGGATATCAAAGTTGTGGTACATATACACTATGGAATTCTATGCAGCTGAAAAAAAACATGGCATGATGAAATTTAATTAAGAATGGATGGGCTTGGAGCAGATTATTCATACAGTCCTCAAACAGGAACAGAAAATCAAGTCTCACATATTCTTCCTCACATATGGTTCCTAACCAGGTTAAGCCTGAACGTTAAGAAAACTTGTCAGTGAACCAAGAGACTGTAAAAAGGGATGGAAAGAATTGGGGATGATACAAGGGTAGTGGTCTCAAACAATAAACTAAATTAGTTAATAATGAATAAACACCATAAAATCCTAACTTTGATACAGTAAACTCCTGAGGAAGCTGTGGGCACCACCTGGTAAGAGGGGCCATGATTAGAATGAGAGGAAGCCTAATGACAAGAAAAAATTTGCTCTGACCTGCATCTCCCTGTGCCAGTTATTGGTTTCTTCTCACACTTAGCTGTTTTTTAAAGACACCCACAAGGTCCCCAAAATGAGACAGACTTCAGTCAAAGCTCTTGATTACCTACCCCTGGCCTAAAGTAAGACACTACTGCTGAAAAAAAAAAAAAAAAAGGAGTGTGTAAAACAATACCAAGAGATCCTACTAGGTCCAGAATGGTAACAGGCTCCCAGATGGTAGCACTGAAAGGCATTACAAGAGCTGCCTGGGTAAATTGGTCAATGATATTTGGAGAAATCAGAGACCACTGATATACAATAGAGCCAGTTGTCAAGAAAATGTTGAACACAACAGTATATGGAATAGACCATAAATTCAAGAAGTGCTCTTATGTTCAATAGTGGTATCAAACCTAGGAGGGTAATCAATGGTTGACTGATTGGCTAAGAGATCCAATGAGTTACAAGGAACCCTTAACTGGAACTGGGATCCATAGGAAAATCATATGGGGACAAAGAACCCAGGCTCCAAAAGGAAATACCCACTACCAGAGAACTACAGAAAGGCTACACCCATTAGAACCTTGTCAAAATAGCAATGTTTATCTCATTTAACCTATACTGATCTCACTGTCTGATGGAGATGCTATTTGTATTTTTGATTTTTGAGAACACAGTGAGATAGTAAGGGACAACCCAATTCTACCAACAAGCCATGGGATGATGGCTGACATCCTTACAGGAGATGAACCACCCCTAGACTACCATACAGTGCCCAAATGAAACCTATGGGAAAGTGACAAGAGAAACAGGAGACTAAGCACTACAGCAAGCCAATAACACATGAAAGATCAAAGGAGATAGGCACCAACGATTCCTAACACAACCAAAAGCACAAGTCCCAAGACACTTAAGATCTCAACAATAAAGCAGACTTAAAACTCACCATTCATGACTCAGGGAACTGAGCAGAAGAGGGGGTGAAAAGAATGTAAGAGCCAAGGTGGGGGAAAATATCCAGAGACATTCCCCCCTCAGCAGCAACACACAAAGACAGGAAAAACTGGCTAATTTTGGTGCAGTTTATAGCACACTCCCCTTTGGACAGATCTAGTATGCACACCTAGAAGGATCCCCAGTGTGTAGAGGACAGAAAGTAGGAAAATGGAGGCACCATCTCGAGATTTTCTCATACTATGTAAGTAATTATTCATAATAAAGATATTAATTTTTAAAAGTTGGTGATGGTCTCATTATGAGTCATAATATGCAAAATAGAAACATCTTTTTCATTTCTGAACCTGAACCATTAACCCCTGTCTAGAAAAAGATTGTCTCAAAATATGCAACCTAAATTAACAGCTTTTTTCATTTGAATTAAATGGTTTCAGAGGAAGAAAAACCACATCTGTACAAAAAAAAATGACTTTCACATCCACAATCATGCAGCAATATTTAAAGCATCTTTGTACTGTTCTTCTGTGTGAGACTAATATAAACCCTGATAAAATATTATTAGATTGGTCTTATTCTACGAACACATGCACAGAAAAATATGTGTATAGTCTAAAATCAGCATCTCAGTCTGTAAAGCATAAGGGCTCAAACAAGATTTAAAAATTAATTTTTCTAATATAAAAGATGTTCCAAGGTATGTGATTCACAGATAATAATGGGAACTATATGCGCACAAAGGAAGAATTTTTTTTGTTTACAATACATCACCTTTTTCATTGGCTTCCACATTCAAGATTCCCTCATCATTCAGTATGTCTACTAGGGTCTGGCAATTTTACCATACTATATGCATAAAGTAGAAAATGAGAAGATAAAAGAGTATATATACTTGCTTTTTATCCCTTAATAATAGCTCCTGCAAATTCCCTCTCATCTCTCACATTTTCTTGGCCAATCATAATGAAATGGAGTTCTGTTACTAAAAAGAGGTGAATGAATATTAATTAGTTGACTAATTCTCTCTGATGAATCCAAAAATAATTGTAGCGATAAATAAGAAAAGGATAATAAGGAATTCTAAAGTGTACCTAATCAAGCAAAAATAGCCTGTGCTTACCAAAAGCCAATCATTGGCAATAAGGAAAAAAAGCTACATTAGAATTGGAGCATGAGACACTATATAAACAGTGACATTCTGGTCAAAAGAAGTTACAGACAGAGCTGAGATTAATGACTCGGAAACAAAGTAAACACTTGAAAAATAGAAAAATCAAAGAGTTGGTACTTTGAAAAAGTCAATAGGATTGACAAACACCTGGCCAACTTAATCAAACAAAAAACTGAGAAGGCCCAAATTAACAAAATAAAAAATGACAAGGGGGAGAACACAACAGCTCCTGATGAGATTGGAAGAATCATCAGGTCATACTTCCAAAAAACCTCTACTCCACAAAATTAGAGAACCTGGAAGAAATGGATAAATTCCCGGATACCTACACACTTCCAAAGCTCAGACCAGAGCAGATAAAAATCCTAAACAACCCGATAACAATCAAAGAGATTGAATCAGTAATCAAGAACCTCCCCAAACGGAAAAGCCCAGGTCCAGCTGGTTTCTCAGCTGAATTCTACCAAACCTTCATCATAGAACTGAGACCTCTCTTTTTGAAGCTTGTCAGGGACATAGAAAAAGAAGGTAGGCTCCCAAACTCCTTCTATGAAGCTAACATCGCGGTAATTCCCAAACCAGGCAAGGATGTAACAAAAAAAGAAAACAACAGACCCATATCCCTGATGAACTTGGATGCAAAAATCCTAAACAAAGTCCTAGCAAACCGAATACAAACCCACATCAACTCTATAATTCACCCTGACCAAGTCGGCTTCATCCCAGGGATGTAGGGATGGTTCAACATACGCAACTCAATAAATATAATTCATCACATTAACAAACTCACCTGCAAAAACCACATGGTCATCTCAATTGATGCTGAGAAGGCTTTTGACAATATTCAACACCACTTCATGTTCAAAACCCTGAAAAGAATAGGCATAGATGGACTATACTTCAACATGATAAAAGCAATATACAGATCTCCTAAAGCACAAATCATCCTCAATGGAGAATGACTCAAGGAGTTCCCGCTTAACTCAGGAACAAGACAGGGATGTCCACTCTCACCACTGCTCTTTAACATAGTGCTTGAAGTTCTAGCCCAAGCGATAAACAAGAGAACAGCATAAAGGGGATAAAATCGGAAAGGAAGAAGTCAAACTATCCCTCTTTGCAGATGACAGGATCTTATACATATCTGATCCAAAGAACAGCATCAGCAAACTCATGAAGGTGATCAATGCCTTCAGCAGAGTGGCAGATTACAAAATAAACATGCAAAAATCAGTAGCCTTTCTATATACAAAAGACAAACAATCGGAAAAAGACATCAGAGAAACTGTCCCATTCTCTATATCCTCAAACAAAATCAAATACTTGGAAATATCACTAACCAAGGTAGTGAAAGACTTATATAAGGAAAATATTGAAACTTTCAAGAGGGAAATAGAGGAGGATGTGACAAGATGGAAAGATATTCCATGCTCATGGATAGGGAGAATCAATATAGTAAAAATGGCAATCCTGCCAAAAGCAATGTAAAGATTCAACGAAATGTCAATAAAAATCCCAAACTCCTTCTTCACAGACATAGATAAAATAATCTCCAAATTTATTCAGAAGGGTAAGATACCCGGAATAGCTAAAACTATTCTGAGTAAAAAAAATTACGCAGGAGGCATCACCATACCTGATTTTAAAACATACTACAAAGCCATAGTTACTAAAACAGCATGGTATTGGCAGAAAAACAGGCAGTCTGACCAGTGGAATAGAATTGAAGACCCAACCTTTAATTCAAGTAACTTCAGCTTCTTAGTCTTCGACAAGGGTGCCAACAAAGTAAGCTGGGCTAAAGATAGCACATTCAACAAATGGTGCTGGGCTTCCGGTTCATGATGGCGAACTAGAAGCCACGCAGTGTCCCCGGGGGAACAGAGGTTAGGGTTTTTAGCTGTGCTAGAGGCCGTGGAAGCAAGCAATACCCAGGTCCTCGACTCCGGTAGTCTTCCAGCAACAGAGTCTTCTGAATAAAACCTGAATCTATCTCAAGGACGCATTGGAGGCAGTGAGTGCAAAAATGCCAGCTGGCAGGACCTGCTCCTGCTGGCTGTGCCGCTCCCTTCTCTGCGGCTCCGCGGCTTCCCCATCCGGGCACTTCCTGCTCCCGGGCCCCGGGCCACCCCAGTTCCCGCCGAACTCGGGTTCGAGCTGCTCCCCCGCAGCTCCCGGGTCCCGCGGCTTCCCCAAACAGGCAGTCCCTGCTCTCGGGAACTGGGCCACCGCAGTTCCTTCCGATCTCGGGTGCGAGCCGCTCACCTGCAGATTCCAGTCCAGATCCCGCGGCTTCCCCATCCAGGCAGTTCCTGCTCCCAGGCCCGGCCACCCCAGTTCCCACCAATCTCGGGTTCCAGCCGCTCCCCCGAGGCTCCTGGTCCGGATCACGCCACTTCCCTGTCTGGTCCACTCCTGCTCCCGGGTGCCAGGCCCCTGGCCACCCCAGTTCCCGCTAACCCCG
>PVHP010030241.1:0-21945 GCA_004024765.1 Zapus hudsonius
TACTTTTGTTGGCAGAGAGAATCAGAGCTTTTGGGAAGAATAAAGGAACTTCATTTATCTATATAACCAACTGTGGTGTAAGTAACAGGGCAACCCTGAAACACATGGATAAAAATAGCTTTCAACGTAAGTACACAATCTTAAAATAGTTATGAAGGCTTCTGAAACTTTTTATTTGTCTCTTGAATCTTTAATAAAAATACTCTGGGAACAAGAATACTCATGTTGCCTGGCTAGTTTCCAGCAAGGATGGAAGAAAAGACACTGAGAAGTCGTACAGGAAGTGTCCCTATGGAACCCCATGGCTCAGGCAGATGTGTATGCTTCAGCACTCACTGGGGACACAGATCCAAGTACTGGGGAGGAAAATATTCTGAAGGGCTGAGTGTTAAAGGCCACTTTCCAAAGGAAGGGTTCAAAGTCTCTGGAATTCTCAGCTTCTGTAGACAATAAAATCCCCCCTTTTAGGGCTGTTTTCTAAGTAAGGGAGAAACAGGCATTTATGTGCCTGGCAGGGATGGTCCTGGTGCAGATTGTTTTGGATACAGGGGATGACCTAGTGACCTTCTAGGGGTCTTGTACCTAATCTGTGATTCTGTAAGTAATGAGTTGACAGAAAATTGCATTCTGTATCTTGTCTGCCATCTGCTGTTTCCCCAATGCTGGCTGATAAAGGCATGGCTATGTGGGGAGAAGGTGAGCTGTAATTAATTATCTACGGCATTGATGAATTTCATGTAGGGTAGTCCCTTGCTAATCCAGCAATAGAGCTGCATCCCTTCCCCTCCCAGTGTTAACAGTCTATTTCTGGACTCTGCTTCATAATTAAATGTTTCATTTGCAAGAAGATGAGTCCTAGGAAAATCCAGGCTCCCTTTATGTGCCTGCAATCAGTGCTTGCAGACATTGTATAGAAGATCCGTTCATGTTGTTTGCTACTCTTAGCTTTCTGGATAATCTAATGTACTATGTTTCTGGTGTATGTAAATTACTAAATGTAATATTCTTCAGTATGCCTGTTGACTGAAGCCAAATGTATTGTGGGCATAATTTTAATTATTTATATGTTATAAAAATGGAAGAACTCAGAATTACAGAAACAAGACTTTAAAATCCCCTTCTGATTTTCTTTTGGGCAACAATTTAATCAGATTAAAGCTGTAATCGTTTTTCAATTCTTGCCTAACACTTGTTTTGGTCAGCATGTGGTTGGTTATGCCATATGAAAGCTTTTATTGCCGATCCAGAGCACTTGCTTTATTAATTAAACGGCAGGGTTCAAAACACGGACAACATTGGGAGAGTTCTAGGCTCCCTTTGAGCTCTGCCTTTTCTTCTTAAAGTTGGTTCCTGGCCCCTTCCTAGCTAAGAAGGTGGTGGGTGGGAAGGTGCAGTGGTGAAGAGACCAGGCAAAGAACAAAGCAGAGGGATATGTGTTTGTATCACTAAGTACAGCGACATGAGAGTAGAGTGGAAAAAAAAACTGGTTTTATTAAGTAGCTAGAGATATGGATGCCAGTTTCAGTTCAAGATGAAATGGAATTTGGCTATTGCATGGTTTATATTGGTTGTCAACTTGACATGACCTCTAGAGTCACCCAGGAATGAACTATCAGGCTTGCCTTGATTAGATTAATTGAGACGAGAAGGCCCACCCTAACTGTGGGTAGCACCGTTGCATGGGCTGGGGTCCTGGACTGAATAAACAGGAGAGAGTTAGAATGGGGCGTGGTGGTGCACACCTTTAGTCCCAGCACTTGGGAGGCAGAGGTTTGTCCGAGGCCAGTCTGAGATGACATAATGAATTCCAGGTCAGCCTGGACTAGAGTGAGACCCTACCTCAAAAAACAAAAAACAAAAAAAGGAAGAATAAAGTTAGCTTAGCTTAGTACTTTGAATTGCTTTTTGCTCCTCATGGTGAATGCAGTGTGACCAGCTGGTTTTTGCTCCTGCCTCCATGCCTGCCCTGCCATGTGGTACTGAAACCTCAAACTGTAAGCCTCAATAAACCCTTTCTCTTTAAGTTGCTTTGGTCAGGCATTCCATCACAGCAAGAAGAAAGCACCAAATCCAGCTATCTCTCTGTTGAAGCCTTGCACATGCTCACTGAAATGATGACAGTTTTTATCACATGATATAGGGCATGATGTCTCAAATTAAACCCTGGCTCTGGAACTTCCTCTCACATTTCAGTTGGATAATTGTGGGCGAGACATTGACACTAAGCTTTGTTTTTCTCATTCATCCATCAAGTAGGACAACACTGATATTGCTTGATTGAGATGTCATAGAATGTGAACGAAACAGTACTGGTCATTAAATGAAGGAAAGCATAAGGGGATACTGTTGTTCTCATTATAGCCTCAGCCTGACCTATCAACTACAATGGCTAGAAGGTCATGAGAGTCTTTATTTGGTGGCTGAAGGGGAGGAAAAATATTGTCTGTCTTTGATTGTGTTGGGAGAACAGCAGAATTTCTCAGGGTGGGAAAACTGATTTCATTTTTGGAGATACACAAAGGAATTGAAGGCTTCCTGGGCAGTCTAAGTCAGGGTCTCTCAGCAATTGTAGGTGAAGAACCAGCTTTAAAATTGCAATCACTCCTTCATTGATGCTTTTGTAAAATATAATAAAATCTATCATTGCAAACATGAAATTAAAAGACAAAATAGAAGTTCTGTAGTGGTTTGAATGAGATGTCCCCATAACCTCATGTCCTTTGAATACTTTGTCCCCAGCTGGTGGCAATTTGGGAGGTAAAGCCTTGCTGGAGGAGTTGTATCACTGGGGGGTGGAACTTGAGGCTTATTAGTCAAGTTCCAAGCCCAGTCTGAGATTACTTCCACCCAAATGACATTACGCTCAGCCTCTACTCTGTCATACTTTCCTGACTCTCCTCCCATAAGCTGCTTTTGATAGGGTGTTTTGTCCCAGAAATGAGATGCTAACTACAAGTACTATTTTTATTTTATTATTTTAAATTCAGCAGAAATAAAATCAATGTCAAGTTTAAAACTTTAACATCTATAGTACCTTTTCCTACCTCGAGAGCCACTGGCCCCACTCGATGGACCCCATGTTAGTTGCAAGGGTGGGAAGTTTCAAAGACAAAAAGAGAGCTAAAATGATTTCTACAATATAATGTTGAGTGTCAGGTGGATTTGGCAGATGTGAGTGATCAATTCAGGGAAGAATGAATGTCTTGTTTTGATAAACAGAGAGAGGGCCCAGGAAAAATGACAGTTGGCCAAAGCATGGAGTCTACAACAGTAGTCAAAATGGCCAATGACAGTTTTAGCCTGTTTTCTTTGGTAGGCAATATTAATTCTTAAAACTTCAATAAAGTCTCACATATACCCACATATGCAGACTAAGGTGCTTAGGGACAGAGGGAGTCACCATTTCTTCCCTTCTGGGAAAAATAGAGAGCAATGATACAGTCATGGACATCTTGGAGGTGAGGAGGCATCAGAGGCAAGCCTAGCAGAGGAATTTACAGGCAGAGCTAGGCAAGTTAATGAGCCTTCTCCTGAAGAGCATCTGTGTGTGTGTGTTTGGATTTCCCATGGTATGTATTGGATGTATGTATGGGATGGAAGTATTTGTAATTATTTGGTAGGAATAGGAAAGGGGACCCCAAAGTTCTGGAGATAAGACATACTGGGGTTCTGCCACAACACTAGAAAGAGAATACCTCATCCCACCCTTTTTCTCTATGAAATTGGGAGGGGAAAGTCCTTCATTTCCATTAGAGGGAGAATGTCTTTTCTCTGCTGGACTCTGCACTGTATAGAGGAATAGGAGAAATGTGTTCTGTCTTCTTTCTCAATGTCCATTTCATATTTTCAATAATTATCATTAGATTGATTGAGAATTTCTTGCACGTATCCCAGCATTTTATATTAGTTATCTCAAATACTTAAGGAAATACTTGTAAAAGATTTTAATATCCTATCCCCAGTACTACTAGGCATTGCTACTGTTAACAAGTTATTTAACCTCTTGATGACATCACTAAGGCATAGTGCATGATACAGTTTTAAAAAGAGTAATAATAGCAAGAATAGTGATAACATCATCAACAGCTTACAATGGAGAGTGCTCAGTACATTCCAAAACCTGAGGTTACCTTGTTTGTATTTTTTCATTTAATAACAACCCTATTAGTTAGGTACTATTCTCATCATCTCCATCTTGCAGATAAGAAATCTGAGGCTTACAGACATTAAGATATTTGCTCATGGTTATGTGTGTATCGTGATTATGATGGAGTCAAGCTTAAACCTAGGCTGTACTTTCTCTTAATTAGAACACAGTACCTTACCATTGAATAGGTTATTATAATTATTATTGATATAATTATCACTGATGAAGAAACCGAATCCCTGGTTGGCAACTAATTTGCCCAAGGCACTATAACCACAGGAAGAGCTGAAATTGAAAACCACTGCTTCCTGTGGCCCCAGTTGGTTTTGTGGTTTCAAATTGTATGAATTAAATGGTCAAAGCTAGTCTACACTAAATGTACCAAAATCTATGTCATTTAAATGATAGATGTGAATGGCAAGGGCAAAGTTTGTGACCTCCGGTGTCCTTTGGAGAAGCCAAGATCTCTGCAATGAGTGAGTTATGAGGTTAGAGAGCAGACTTGTTGGAGCCCAGAACCCATCCACACCCAGTCTTGATTTACATGGGAACATTTCCTCACTGTTGGCATTTGAAAAGGGAAATAGCAAATTTGGAGTGTTTGCTTATTTCAGTTGGTAATTTCAGCTGGGAAGGGTGGGGGCTGATTAATTATACAGCAGGTCATTAAAACATAAAATACTTTTGAAGCCCACAGCAGAGTTGGAGAGCTGTTTTGCAACATTGGTGGGACTTTGGGTGGTCTCCAAGTTATTTCTTTGATGCTGTTGGACGATGCATCTCCTCAAGAGTTGTACCTTTCAGCACAGTAGAAGCTGTGGAGATGGGTTAGTGGGATTATGGTGTAAAGAGAACTCTGGGAATACATGGCTATACAGAATCCCACAGAAGGAACCCACAGGCTGAGGCTGGATTTTGCTTACATCCTGTCCCTAGAGTCCCGACGGGGTACTCACTGGGCAGCTGCTACCTTAGATGAAGCGACCAGACCAGCCCTGAAAAACTGGCAGTCACAGCTGGCTGAGAATGTTGTGGCCGCCAGTGTCTCCACCTCAGGAAGACAGTGCAGGCCAAGGAAAATGCTCATAAACGTAGTCTGTGTAGCTCTCAGTTACTCATTTAGGATTTAACACAGAAGGCTTGGAAAGCAAGTTCAGTTACTCCCAAGAGGACACTCTAATTCTATGCCATATTCATCTTGGCTTTTGGAACCTAGAAGGTGCTCAGTAAACACCTGTCCAATTCCAGTCATCTTTGTGGGGGAAAAACAAACAAACCCTTGGAAATACCCCAATCATCATCTAGGTTGCTTACAGTTTGGCTGGAGCCAAGTGTTGAAATAGTGGATTGCTTAGACTGAGTATTCACAAGTCAACAAATAGCAAATATTTATTGGGCAGGCACTGAGTTGGCTTCAGAGAAGGATGTACATTTGAGTTGGTACAGTGCAGAGCGGGAGCTGTCCTGGTGGGAAGACAGATGAGACACTTACCAGGAGAATCCAGCAGCTGACAGGTCAGAAGCTCCTCTGAGAGGAGCTGTGGAGAGGGGCCTGGGAGTGCAAGTGAGGCTTTGAAGGATTTGAGGCGCAATGGGGTGTTTTGGATGGGGTGAAAGGCTTCACATCATCAAACTATCTGGCAAATATGCAGTGTGGTTGAATTTCTGGTATAAATGTTCAAACTGTATTTGTTTTTTTTACGCTGCTGTGGACCCAGGTCAAGTCCAGGACCTCAGATATACCAAGTGGGCACTATTCTGCAGTGTTATATCTCTAGCCCATGGAAATTTAATTTTTTAAAAGGTCAAAAAACAAGTTCACATACTAACATATGTTGAGTTCATCAAATTTTTAAAAAATATTTTATTTATTCATTTTCAATCAGAGAGATAGAGAGAGACTGAGAGAGAGAGAGAGAGAGAGAGAGAGAGAGAGAGAGAGAGAGAGAGAGCACCAGGGCCACCACCTTGTGGGTCTGGCTTATGTGGGTCCTGAGGAATTGAACCCAGGGCCTTAGGCACTGGAGGCAAGTGCCTTAACCACTGAGCAATCTCTCCAGCCCCATCGTTTTTTTTTTAAAAAAATAGCTTATAACTAGGAAGATAGCAAATTCATAAGCTGGTTCAAAAAAGAATTTGAGAGACTAAAGCATATATAATCAATAAACACAGTGATGCTGAGAAATGAATACGCAGATATGAATATGGTTAATGTTCACAGAACAGTAAAGCAATAAAAACGGTGGAGGTATTTCTCTACCAGGTGGAGCACATTTGAAATTTTACTGTAAAAATATTATTTGTAATGTGTTAATTTTATATATGTTAACACCAACTTTTATGGAATTTGGGCCTGGGTCAATGGTAATAACTAAATTACACAAGTTACATTTTTCTAAAGAATGAGGAGATCCTAAGGGAGGCTCTATTTTGTAATGCTGGATTTGATTTGTGTATGTTTGGATCTTTACCAGGACTGAGGAAGGCAATGGGAAGGATGAGTGGATGGGAGAGAGCGTCGAGTAAGAAAACCCCATTAGTATTCTATTGGAGAAGTTCAAGTAGAGAGGAAAAAAGCAGCTTGACAGGGGTAGTGCCTCAGAGAGGAGGAGCTGGGATGAAGACCATATGAAGAAAAATTGATTTCATGTGGGTTGAGGAGAATGTCACAAATTCTTATTGGGTGTCAACTATGAGTCACATACAGTGGTAAACACCAGCAGCTCTAAACAGAAGACACAGCACTGATATCTCTCTAGGATCTCAGAGAGACCGAGACCTCACTCAAAGCAGGGGTCACACCACTACTGTCCCTCCAGGATCTCAGAGACACCCAGACATCACTCAAAGCAGAGGACACACCACTGCTGTCTCTCCAGGATCTCAGAGACACCCAGACATCACTCAAAGCAGAGGACACACCACTACTGTCTCTCCAGGATCTCAGAGACACCCAGACATCACTCAAAGCAGAGGACACACCACTGCTGTCTCTCCAGGATCTCAGAGACACCCAGACATCACTCAAAGCAGAGGACACACCACTACTGTCTCTCCAGGATCTCAGAGACACCCAGACATCACTCAAAGCAGAGGACGCACCACTACTGTCCCTCCAGGATCTCAGAGACACCCAGACATCACTTTCAAGTCTATAAAGAAGGCCAATGATACAGATATGCAAAAAATGGATGTATGTGGTCAACATCAAATCAGGGAAAGATTCCCAGTGAGGTTTCCAAGGATCAGTAGATGTTTCAAGGCCAAGAAAGAGTTTAGAGATCAACACTCCCATGTTGATTATACATTGGAATAGCTGTCTAACTTTAAAGATGACAGAGCCTGCATTTTTCACGTAGAGATTCTGATTTAACAGGCTTGCATATGATGTCTGGTCTTTTTGAGGTTTAAAAATCTCCCTAGACGATCATAATGTGTGAAGTAGAGAATGCACGAGGCAGAAAAACACAACAGGATCACTGGCAAGTTGTCAGGTGGACCAGAATGTGCTAAGGGAAGGGAGTGCATTTCTTAAAATCTATCAGGACATTGTTGAGAAAGCTTGAAGAGCTGCCGGCTGACTGGAGTTGGTGACCTCCAGGCAGAGCCTTGTCCTAGAAGCTCGGGCCTTGGCATACACGTTCTACATTGTGCCATTTGGAGAATATGATATCATTCAGAACATGAACTAAGGACAGAGAATTTGAATGAAGCACAAGATGTGCCTTGAGTTTGCCATGAAATCTTAATTTCTTTCTATGGAAAGTCAAAGATTGAGCTAGATGGCATTCACAGTAGTCGAAATTTTCTTTCCTCTTAAATTTATGTGTTGATTTCAGTCATACCGTGGAGGATCCATATGGAACCCCACAGAGAATGTTGGGATGAACAAGGGACCCAAAGCCACAGCCATTAAGCCAGTGAGACAGAAACCAACGATTTTCAACACAAAGACCCCTAAGCTCACAACCTTAAAGCAGCCTTAATACTCATCCACCATGACTCAGGGAACTATGCAGAAGAGGGGGTGGAAAGATTGTGAGAGCCCTGGTGGGGGAGATTATCCAGAGGTATGGCCAGGAGAACCTGGCTGAATACTAGGCTATCCATGGTCCCCTGTCACAAGGACTGATCCAGACGACCCATGGAGGAGGTTATCCAGCAGATTGGGGAGGGGAGGGCAGTGGGGAATTGGGGATAACAACTCATTGTTTGCCCACTAAATATTGTAACTCATTATGGACAACAAAAAAAACAAAAAACCCCCAAAAATTTATGTGTTGATTTATCACAGGGCTCTATCCATATAAACCCATTGTAAGCTGATAATATTGTAAGTGAAAATGTCACCGAATACACACAGTCCACTGTACAGTACTGGTTGTTTACCTTCATGATTTTGTGGTTGACTAGCTCTATGCAGATGTTATCATGAGAAAGGACTGATAGATCGAGAAAAGATCAAAATATAAAATTCAACGTATGGTTTCTACTAAATACGTATTACTTTCACAACATTATAAAAGTTCGAAAAAAAAATCATTGAGTGAAATTATTTTAAGTTGGAGACCATCTGTAAAAACATTGAAAGAAGTCTCAAGGAAGCCCCTTGTGTTATGTGAGGACACATAGAAGTTACTGTGAGGAACAGATAGCACATTTTCTGGTGATTTGATCTTGGACTTCCCAGGCTCCAGAACAGTGAATATTAAATACTGACAGTTTATAAATTACCCAGTCTAAGGTATTTTGGCAGCTTAAATGGACTAAGATGGCATCTAAATTTAAGAATTGCAAAACTGGGCCAATAGGTGTAATGGTGCATACTTGTAATTCCAGAACAGGAAGATGTGGCGGGAGGATCATGATTTTGAGGCCAGCCTGGGTTGCATAGCAAAACCTTATGAGAGAGAAGAGACAGAGAGAGGGAGAGAGAGAGAATTGCTAAATTCTCTATTTCTGTCATCAATTTGATATTGATGTCGAGCTGTACTTTAGATATCCATGGGCAGACCCTCTGAGGGATATCTTTTAAGAAATAAAAATGTTTTGCTTTTAGTAAAAGCATTACATATTTGTAATAAAGAGCAATCGCTAAAGTTGTATAGAAAACATAAAGCAAAGTTCTTCCAGCATTCTATGTCTCATGTCCCAGAGGTGATGTGTAAGAGAGAGAGGAGAGAAAGAGTGTATGGGTAAACCAGGGCCACTTTCATCAGCAAATAAACTCCAGATGCATACACCACTTTGTATACCTGGCTTTACCTGGGTACTGGGGAATTGAACCTGGGTCAGCAGGCTTTGCAAGTAGCGCTTTAAACCACTGAGCCATCTCCCCAGCTGCAACAAACTTTTAATATATATATATATATATATATATATATATATTTGTGTAATGTTTCAAGTACTATTTATTAAGATAGTACACATCTCCAGACAAAGAATTGCTGAGTCAAAGCTTAAATGCATGTGAAATCTGAAGACATTATTAAAGTATCCTCCACAATTATACTAATATATGTATATATCTTTAAAAATATCACTGTATTTTTATATCTTCACCTTAGAAATGCTGGATATTTTCAAAAAGTTTAATGTATTCTTGATAAAAATGGTATTTCATTGTTACATTGATGATCTCTTATATTTATTTGCCATTTGTAACCTTTTGATTTAAAGCACTTATTCATGCTCTTTGCCTTGTTTTTATTGTATTTCTCATAATTTGGAATCCTATTTTTTCATATACTAATTTACCACTTATATAAGCTTTTCTCTAGACTCATTTTACTGTTCCAGTCATGTGCTTGTCTGCCAAATATTAGTGTTATGTTTTTTAATGGCTAACCTGTCATATATTTTAATATCTGGTAAGACTAACTCACTCAATTACTATTTGGAATTTTCTCATGCTCATTTTTCCAGATTGACTTTAATATTATGTTATCAGATTAAAAATTATATTAGATTTTTTTTACAATTAGAATGGAATTATTAGATAAATCAGGACTGACATCCTCATAATAATGAGTATTTTGTCTGAGAATGAAGTTTCTCAAAAGTTAGTACACTTTTTTGTTATTTAATAGAGTTCATTTCCTTCATGTAGACTTTGTACATCTTAAGTCCATTGTTAGATATTTTATATTTGTTTTGCTATTGGAAAGATTTTTTTCTTTCAACCAATTTTCTCTATAGGGCAATTTAACTTTTGTATATCCCAAAAGAATATGAAAAAGAATATGCAGAAAAAAAGAACGACATGGGAGAAAAAAATTGGAGACTGTGGTAAAAGCCAGGTTTCCTAGAGAGGAATGTTGACATTGTCAGATAGAATCTAGGTCAAGTGGGAGGATGTGGAGCCTGCAATGGAGGCTGACTGAAGAGCACACAGCTCATCAAGGAACACAGGGTCTGAGATTCTATGGGCTCATTTGCAGTGGGCACGTTATGGACTCAAGTTGGCAATGCAAGGTCAACAGGAGGAAGTGAGCTTTCGCTAATGCTAAGGAGTGAGGAAACTTTGGTGATGGATAGGCTTTTTCTGGAAAACGAGAGAACTAGAGGAACACATAGGGAGATGATTTTCCCCTAAATTCATTTAAAATAAAAATTTGTCCAAATGGTGCCCGAGTTCTACAGATGACTATAAATCCCAGACTTGGCTGTAACAAGTCTCCTTTTTTCTTCAATGTTCATTTGGTAACAGTGCCCATTGGGCAAAACAAAGGCTGCATGATGGGTGACTGGTGCTGTTTCTCCCTGTTGCTCTCTGTTCATCCTGCCTTCTGCTGTTAAGTTGGCTGTGTTGTTAGAACAGGGTACAATTTTAAAGCATCACTTCATTTATGAAAATAATCTTTCCCATAACTAGATCCTGAGGACAAGCCAGTGACTTGCCAATAAATCTAACTACTCTTTCTGTAGGATCTGAGTTCTGTTTTGAATAAATAGGACTTTGATACACAGGCTGATGGTCAACCCTTGGTCTTTCACATAATGACTGGAGAATAAAGATAGCATTTACTTATGTTGGAGGAAAAGATTTTGTAAATTAAAAATTGACTTTCGAATTCCAGAGGAGCTTTTCTCACGTTATTCAATAAAATTAGACATTCAGTTAAATTTAGATTTCAGATAAGCAGTAAATAAAAATTATTCATATTTTTATTTTCTAATTCAGGCAACTTGATTCTAGGCTTCACTTCTTTGGAATTTATCATTTGTATGTATAGATCTTGTTCCACAGAGTAATCTTGGTTGCTCCATCTGAGAACATTACCACATCCCTGGCAGAAGTGAGCAAGAGAAGTTGGAACCAGGAATAGTAACACTATTAATAAGAGTAGCTAGAAGTGATAATCACAGCAATAGTGACAACAATATAAGGTGCCCACTGTGTTTCAGGTGACAAAATGTCCTTTAATTCCTACCATCACACCAGCATATGTTTTGTTACCATTATATAGATAGGAAAACTAAGGTCAAGAATCATTAAGTGTTTCTAGGAGGGGCATGGTAATTCATACCTTTAATCCCAGCACTGGAGAATCTGAGATAGGAGGATCACCCTGAGTTCGAGGCCAATGTGGGCTACAGAGAGTTCCAGGTTAGTCTGGGCTAGAATGAGACCCTACCTTGAAAAACAGTAACAACGACAAAAAATAATGATTAAGTGATTCAGCCATGGATTAAAAACTAGTTAAACAATGGAGCCAATAATGGAATAAAAGTCTTCTGGCTGAAGTCTTGGGTTTATCCAATATACCACATTTCATCTCTTTTCTTGCACCTTGTTAGGGATCTAATTTTGCTCTGTGATTACAGAATCATGAGTCTGATTGAAGAGCATCTTGAGAGCTAGTGTCCCTGGCCAACTGGCACACTGCTCACAGGATCATCTGACTGCCATAGCCAACAAGAAGAAGGCATCTCCTGGGGATCTGGAATGTGATGTGGTTCCCCAACAGACCT
The DNA here is from genome assembly GCA_004024765.1 of Zapus hudsonius. Classification (NCBI taxonomy): domain Eukaryota; kingdom Metazoa; phylum Chordata; class Mammalia; order Rodentia; family Dipodidae; genus Zapus; species Zapus hudsonius. Next base: position 12,122 of record PVHP010030241.1, read on the forward strand.
TGCCTTAACCCTGGTTAATTACTCTCTGGTTATTCATACAACTGAATTCCCGCTGCCAGGAGATGTCATGACACATATGAAAGCTGCCAGTGAACACAGAGAAGTGCTAATCCTGATGAGCTTGCCCCCAGGCCTCGGCAGGCCATCCTGTGGAATGATTACCACATGATGGACCTCCAGGGCTTTCTGGCCCACCTTGGCTTTCCAGCCGCAGTGCTAACAGGTTTTTTCATCTTGGACATCATGGAGCTGGAAATCCCTCACATGGGCCACACATATGCTGACACCCTGCTGCAGGCCTCCTTCACTCTGGCTCCATAGTGATCAAGCCTCCCAGTTGGAGCTCATTGGTTGCCAGCTAGCCAGATCAAATGATAAGAACTCACAAGGGTGTAGTCTATTTAGCAGCAATCCATTAAACTCATTGGCTCCCAGGGCTGGCAAACCTGGGAGCCAATGAGCACCATTGCCCATGCACTTGGAATTCATTATTTTCCAGCCTCTCTTACTCTACCTTTATTCACTTTTTTCCCTTGTCAGAATTTATGAGAATCTGGAAGAATATAGTATCTGTGGATTTCCAATTGACAGTGTCCTGACTGATGAGGTCGGATGGTATGGGGATGCTATGTTCTCAAAAGATGTGCAAGCTTCTTTGGCTTTCAGGGTTAGGATGTTTGGCTTTGATGACAGCCAGTGCATGACATCACTGGAGAGCCCAGCATGTGGCCAGAACCTAATGCCCTCAGAGTTCCTCTGGGGTCTTCTCCCAGAGAAGCCACTTTCCTGTTGAACAGACTGAGCATCCCACACAGTGAGAGAGCAATCTTTCTTTTAATGGAGGGCTACATTGTGGCCCTTTCAGGCACATCAGAACACCTCAGAAGGTAGCTTGTGTCTCTCCACTTGGGATAGGCCCCATTTTGGACTTTCTTCTGGGGGTAATTCCAGCATTTGCAGCATGAAATTTCCTCCAGTTTCTTAGGGAGTGCACATTTTATTCTAAATGCCTTCTACAATAATACTTTGGGCCAGTGCTTTAAAAGATGTGGTTCCTGTACATATAGCATCAGCATCATTTAGGAGCACATAAGAAGTGCACCTTATCTGGCCCCTCACTAACCCACAGAAGCCAGGGGCAGGCTTGGCAATGTGTTATACAAGGCCTTCCTGGTGAGTAGGAGGCAGGCTGACAGTGTGCTCTGCTAGCATTTCTTGGGAGAGAATAGAATAGCAGATCTCAGATGCAATTCTTGGGCCTACTAATAGGGTACCTTTTCACAGGTAGCTTGGCTGCACTTTTTCTCTTCTGTTCCCCTGAGTGTGGTGAAAGCAGGCTTTTGTGCTAGGTCTCTTGGGGCCCAGGGGCTTTGCCCTGATAGCCTGACAAAGTTGGTAGAAAAAAAACCAATTACCTTAATGCAATGCAAAATATTGAAATTTTACAACATACATGTCAAATTAGATATTAAATATCTAAACCCATAACATTATCATGAATTAATGTTGAATACAAATATTATTTTTTGAGTGAAAGTAGAGGAGTTTATTACCTGGGGTCTGGAGTGGAATTTCTCCCCAGAAAGCTCCGGCTTTGATCTAAGTTTGTATTTTCATTTTAAAATATCTTTATTATGAATAAGTATATACATTGTATGGGCAAATCTTGTGAAGGTGTCCCCATTTCCCTCCTCTCTGTCCCCTACCCACTGGGGTACTTCCTCGGTGCACATACTGAATTTCTGCACTAGAGGTAGCCAGTTTTTCTTTCTCTTTATTTTTTCTTCTAATTTTTTATGTTATTGTTTTTTCGAGGTAGCCTCTCACTCTAGCTCAGGCTGACCTGGAATTCACTGTGTAGTCTCAGGGTGACCTCAAACTAATCATGATTATCCTACCTCTGCTTCTCCGATGCTGGGATTAAAAGCACGAGTCACCACACCTGGCCGAATACAAAATATATATATATTTTGTAATTTAACAAAACTTTCATTTTATGACTCTCATGAATATTGGTTTAAATAAGCAAACCATCCTTTTGTAAATATTACCAAGAGCAGATGAGTATCTTCAGAGAACCTCATTGATTTAAACAGGAACAGAGAAGCTGGAGAGATGGTTCAGTCCGTGGTTAAGGAGCTTGCCTGCAAAGCCTCACAGCCTGGGTTTGATTTCCCCAGTACCCACATAAAGCCAGATGCACAAAGTGGCGCATGCATCTGGAGTTCTTTTGCAGCAGCTGGAGTCCCTGGCATGCCCATTCTCTTTGTCTGGGTCTCTTCTCTTTATGATTGCAAATTAAATAAATATTTAAAAAAGGAATAGATTTTCAGCTTTATATCAGTGTTCTAGATTTTTGACCTTACGAATAGTAACAACCTTTAGTTACAGCCAACTCATCTCTCTTAATTTTCACAACTTTTTGTGATATGCTTATACCTTCTAGTTTTTATTTTATCTATTTCAGAAGAAAACTGATTTATAGTCTAAAATCTTTCCTCATCTAAGAGCATTTTCTTTTTGTCAACCTTTTTTTAAACCAAAAAAGTGTATCTTTTTATTTATATCCTTCCTTCTTATGCACGATAACCTCTCCTCTGCATAGGGGAGCTGGTTTTTATATTAATTGCACTTAGGCTGAGTGTCAGCCTGACAGAGCCTGATGCTTTTTCCTCCCTCGACTCCTGGGATTAGTTTACTACAGCAACTTTTCACTTTTCTATTTGTACCATCAATTTTTCCCTAAAGTTGAGACTTAATTGTGTACTCTTACAAAAGCTTGAATCTAATGAAATTCTTCTCATTTCCTCAATCCTTTGTGAAACAGACTGACTGAGAAAATGGCAATTTTCCATAGAGCCCAATGGATCCAGTGGGGCTTCACTAGGAATGGAGCCTGTGCTGCCTATTCTAAAAGGCATAGGTCTGAAATAAACCAGACAAAGCAGAAAAACATAACAGGAACAAACACAGCAAAACAAAACAAAACAAAACAACAGACCCAAACAGAGTAGAGTTGAACAGAGCATAGGGGCACCTTAAACCAGTGACCATACATGGACAACTTCCTATCAGAAGAGAAAACCTGGACAGAATGAAACAGAGGGAAGAGAAAACAGAACACATAAATGATATAAGCCCCAAAGCCAGATAATATAAATCTTAAAGGGGGACCCAAAGCTGAATGAATTTTCTGGATCCAGGAAAGGGAGTGCTCCCAAGTAAAATCACTCTGCTTCAGCCTGGGAGTTTCCTCACCCAGCAATTCCAAGGGCTTTCCAATCTTCAGCAGCCTTGTTCTCCCAGCCAACTAAGTGACTTACACAGAGATTCCTAAACTGTCCAGGAGGAGCTTCGAAGAACATGTACGTGGTCCAGGTCTGTGCTGTCACAGAGGCAAAGAGCAGGAATTGAATCTTTGAGCTGTGCTTGACTCGGAAAACTAGCAATCCAAGAAGACAGTGGGTTAACATCACATAATCCCATCTTCTGCTAACTCTTTCTTATTAGCATGTTATAGAGAACCAGGACAAATGTAATCAATCCATTCAAAGTTCAGGTTTATCCTTCTTGCCAGGTGGCTTAGAGATAGTTTATATGCTTCAATGTTTTGTCTCTGTAGAGTCAAGAAATCTGTTTTTCCTTTATTACAGTCTCTCTTTGAGGCAGGGAGGGTTTGTACCTAAGGCCATTACGTTCTGCTTTCTTCCTGAGCCTCTGTTTAGATGGCATCCAAACTAAAGATAAACTCAGAATGAGCAGTGTGTATGCGTCTGAAAATGCTCTCATAATACAGAATAGGATCATTGCATCCCCGTCAGGCCAGTGCCTTAACTGCTGAGCCATCTCTTCAGCCCATTGAAGTAGATTTGGGTTGCGATGAATAACCATGCATTTTGGGGGCTAACACAACTATGTGTGCCACGAAGGGAAGAAAGGTGCAAAGATAAGCTGCTGAGAAGCTGAATAAGTCTACTCTCGCTTTGCCAATGGGGAGACTCTGGTGATGGCATGTAGGTGAGGGTAGTAGGAAAGGATCTACTTAAAAACTAACTCTGCCATTGAGAGAGGGGGAGATTACCTTTACATATCTGATGGCGTCGATATTCAAATCCAGTATCTAGAATCTTCTTTAGTTTAATCATTGCTACTTTTTATATTAAGCAGTCTTGTTCTTTTGAGGTTCTCTGGTTATTTCTTTTGCAATCTATTGGGCATGGGTTAATTTTTTTCTGTTTTTGAGTTCCAGAAATGTTGGAACTTTCCTAAAAGCAGGTAAGAAGGAGTATTGATGGGTGAAGAGGTGTTTCCTCATGTCCCATGGAGGACACTCAGCTCTCACTTTGAGGGAGCAACTTGGTGTTCCTAAGTCTGCAGCTGCCACTGGGGTGGACCTGAAGGCACTGTCCTGAGCCGGAGTGCTCCCAGAAAGGCTCTAAGAGGAGCTGTTCAGCTAAGTGCAAAGCTGGAGGCTGTGTGTCTGGCTTATGTGTCTTAACACTCCCTTCTCACATCAGTTTTCACCTCAGTGTGGATGAACATATTGTAATTATGCTAATCATGCTTGCTGGGCAGCCACAGGCCAAAAGGGAGGGGCACTCTCACCCTAATTGTTTCTTGGAACAGTTAGTTGTCTGCAGGAGTCTCCTAACAGAGACTGTGGGACAGGATGGGCTAAGAGGAGATCAGCACAGGGGTTCCTATCCTCAGGGCTGCCAGATCCATCTGGTTTGCAGAAGAAGAGGTAATAGAGATTGTTGCTAAGGCTGGGTAAAGAGACTTCCTGCTGGATTCAGTGGGGACTCTTCAAGACTAGCTTTTACCTGATTGTGGAAAGACAAATCGATGTTTAATGTCCCTTCCTCCTTGTGATGGTTCAGTTTTGTTGTCAACTTGACCTTTCAAGTAATCTTGGGTGGGTCTCTGAGGATGTTTACAGGAAGGCAGCCTCTCAGCAGGGGGCAGGATGGAAGGAAGCTCAAAGGAGCTAGAAGTAAACATCCTTTCCTGTGTGGGCCGTGCAGACAGAGACTCAGGAAGCTATTTGGTCTGGGTTAGGGTTGCAAGACCCCACCCTAAGGCTACATAAAGGGGAAGAAATTCTCTCCTCACAAGTGCACCCCTTGCCTGTTCCTTGCTCTGTGTGTGTGGTGTTGGTGATGGGTTTCTCTCTCTGCTCAGACCTGTGAAAGAGGGCCAGCCTCTTTCGTTGTTATGGAACTTCCCCTCAATCTGTAGTTTCAATAAACACTTTCCTCCCCCAAATTGTGCCTGGTTTGAAGATTCATCCCAGCAGCGTATGGCTGACTATGACACACCTCCTCCTCTTCTTCTTCCTCCTCGTTCTTCTTTTATTTCTCTTCCTCTTCCCCCTCATTTTCCTCTCTTCTCTTCTTCCTATATCTCCTAAACATTCAAGCATGCTGCATTTTCCAGCTGGACTTTTATGTCAGGTATACTAATAATGCATATATATTCTGGATATAGATACAGCTACAGATAAAGAAATAGTGTAGTGGGAACTGGGCACAGTGGGTGAACACCCGGGCCTTCACTGCTGTGCTTCCCCCAGAGTTCATGTCTTAAAATGCCAAAGAATTGGACAATTTTGACAGAAAGCATTTTCTTATCGCACACGTTTATTCTAGATTAGAGTCAGTTCAGAGGATTTGGGAAAGAGATAGGGGAAACAGCCCAACCATCATGTCCGGCCACCATTGTGTGTGTGTGTGTGGGGGGGGGGAACACATGGGAGAGGTTTTAACAAAGTCTATGCTGTTCAGCTAAACAAGCAGGAAAAGGAAAGATCATGAGAAGGAAAGGTTCACATGGAAGAGAAATCCAGCCCCTCACCATAGCCATTAGGCTGGGGAGACCTTACCTGTCCCTAGAGAGTCAGAGGTCCCTCTTCTAGGACACCATGTGGAAGAAGAGACAGAATTATCTGGTCAGTAAGCATTTCCTGCCCTAGGTGAGTAGGGACACAGGTGGTTGGTTCAAACCTGACCTATCCGTTTTTGTGCCTAGGTTTGAGCTCTAGCTAGACACCTCCCACTCAAGGGGATGGCATCTATGGAGCTTGCCTGAAACTGTCACAATATGTATGCACACCATAATATTTAGATAATGGACATTTGAGTATTAAAGACAGTCTGTTAAGGAAGGACCATGCTTAATGAATGAACCTCAGACAATGAGGAAGATATTTTGGTTAAGGAGGCCCATCTAATGTTTATTTGGTGTGGGTTATCACTGAAAATATTAACAACTGACACAAAACGTACCTCTTTAGAGAAAGGCTGGCTCTGTTCTGAGACATAATGCAATGGGTCATTTGAAGGTGAAAAGTAGATCACAGGTAAGTTTGTGGAAGATCACCATATAATAAGAGTGATTAGAAAATGTGAGCATTTGTTAATGTTTTGGGAATAGGAAGGAAGGGAAGTAGGAAAAGGAGAAGAGAAGCAAACTGAGTCTTAGAATTTTAGAGATAAGCTTGACAAGTGTGTATTCTATTAAGTTATTTGTGCTTGCTTGCTTGTAACATCATCCATCTTCACGAACTCTTCAGTAAATCATGCCATCATGGGCTTTATCAGTGAGCAAGGCTTCATTCACATAAGTTTGTATCCAGGGAAAGGAGATGAGCCCCATGTCTGAACTGCTATACACTGAAAAAGAACACTTAGCCAGAGATGATATGAACAGGTTAACTTTTGAACCTCCATGCAAACATTTTTTGTTGTTATGTGATGTTGGACCTGAGAGGGAGTAGGAGGAAGACCCCTCCCACAGGCAGATAGGGCATGGCCTCAGACAGTGACCTCATGTCATGTTATCAAGGACACTCCCAGGACAGAGCCTTGCCACTCCCCCCGGCAAAAAACTTTAAAGGTTCTAACTCTAACTTGGGATATGTTCTTCTTTATTTCCTGTCCTGACTGCTGGGCAGGAGGTGCATGGACTGGGCTGGTGGGTTGTGCCTCTTCCCCTCTCTTATCTCGTTACTAGGATGGGGGGGGGGAATTTTCACTTTATGTGTGCTATTTCTTTTTTTTTTTATTTTTCACTTTTTGGTGATTCTGTGCACTTTTGATGATGATTTGTAAACCTCACAGACCACGTGGTGACTGGGCTGCTCCCCTGTCCCATCCCCCCTTCCCTTAACTGACTCTAATCTAGAATAAATGTGTGATAAGAAAAATGCTTTTGTCCAAGTGCCAAATTCTTTGGCATTTCGAGACACGAACTCAGGGGGAAATACAGCAGTGAAGCCCCAAGTGTTCACCCGCTGTGCCAAATTCCCATTACAGACCAAGGCATTTTAACCAGATTTTATAAAGCAGCTATTATTCTAAGTCATGCTAACGTAGCAGCTGAGTAGATAGTCCTTCCTGCTGTCTGTCACTGGTGAGAATCTGCAGTGATTATACTTTTCACTTTGGTAGTCTCATATTCAGCTGTCAAAAGGACTATGGGAAGATGGCCTTCTTTTCTTCCTTCCTCTTTGCATCACGCAGGGCTTTCAAGCTTCAAAGGAATTCAAGGAAAGTCTTGGATCTAAGTGTCCGGCTTCTTTCATCACCAGGGTTCCATGGGATGGATTCCTTGTTCAGTATCAGCTGTGAAACTCAATCTAAAATTTCCAGTTTCCACTAGACTGGTTTATGGCATCATGAACCAAACATAGATTAAAGATTATTAGTTTAATTTATGTTGTCTTCCAGTCAAGGACCAACTGTATCTTTAGCACTTTGCTACACTTAGAGAAGTGGAAAATGCTCAAACAGAATCTATGTCCCAGACAAGGCAACCTATTGTTGGATCGCGTCTACCTTGTTATCTTTTGGTATTTCTCTGAATTTTTCTTTCCTTTATCTTTTCCTTTCCCCTTTGTTTGGTTTTACTCCTATCTCTTCTCTATCTTCCACTTTTATAACCATAATATTTGTCTTCACTTCTATTACATATGTCTGCCTTTTATCTTTTATTTCTATGGCTTCATATAGTTTTATCATCCAATTATAGATTTCAAAGTGAGAAAACAAATGAACAGCAATAGTATTCCGAAGCTTGACTATGAAACACCCATGGTTTAAGCAGGACTTTCTAGTTTTCATTCTGGATAATCTATCTGAGGGATCTTCCTAACAGTGGGCATTCTGAACTATGAAGTGATATTAGCTGTTGCCATAAACTTACCCAAAAGCTAAATCAGAATTACTCTAGATTCTTGTCATTTCAATCCAAATTACTATTGTCTTAGTTATTTTGTTAGAATACCTCTTGTAGGCATGAGCTCTTAATTTTTCTCTCCAGTTTAAAGGCTAGCTAATAGGGAAAAATGAAAAACTCATTCCTTCAAAAAGGGATTTTTGGCAAGCAGGCAGTATGATTCTGGGACAGATGGTTTCAAATATGATTTACATGTTATTTAAAGTCACAACATAGGCTCATGCATATTCCTGAAGCATTAAATAGCTGTTCAATTTGCCATTCTTATCAAGATTAGATGAATTGGAAAAGAGCAAACTTATGGTGAGTAGTGCCAAGAAAAGAGAGGGCTGTCACTTATTAGTGAAGACCGATGTAGCTGAGGTGGAGAGGAGTAACTGAACATTTTCCACACTAGGACAGGCACTCTGGGCTAGAAAGTGTTGTCCTCTACTAGGTAGTGACTGACTTATTCAAATTTTAGCTTTCATTTGCTAGATCAGATATATAGTCATTGAATATTATATTAATTACTCTTTTCTGTGATCAAATACCTGAGAAAAAGCAACTTAAGAAAGGAAGGTTTTTTCCCCTAAGTATTTTAATTCATTTTCATAAAAAAAGATATATGAATTTAGATTAGAAAATACGACATTAAGCCAGGTGTGGTGGCGTACGCCTTTAATCCCAGCACTCGGGAGGCAGAGGTAGGAGGATCACCGTGAGTTTGAGGCCACCCTGAAACTACACAGTGAATTCCAGGTCAGCCTGGGCTAGAGTGAGACCCTACCTCTAAAAAAAACAAAAAAACCCCCACAAAACAAAACAAACAAAAAAAAGAAAATACGACATTAAGAAGTTTATCCAGAAATTAAGAAAAGAAGAAAATGATTAATACAGTCAACAACAGTTTTATAGATTTCCTTTTTACATCAGAGGTTAAATAGCTGGGGCTGAGGAGATACTATTGGATAAAGCACTTGCCCTCAAGCCTGAATACTCAAGTCTGGACCCCCAGAATGCATGAAAAAGCTGGAAGCCATGAAGGCTTCTATAATTCCAGCCTGCTGACAGCAAGATGGGAGGTGAAGACAGGAGAATTTCTATGAAGTTTACAGACTAGCTAGCCTGTGGACCTCACCAGTGACCAACAATGAGAATGAGAGATCCTGCCTCCAATGAGATGAGAGGCAAGGATCAATACTAGAAAGTTGTCCTCTGACCTCTACCTGCATGCCCATGCCCACGCCCACGCCCACACATACACAGCTGTATACACCCTTGCCAATGCACTGGCTTCCAAGAACCAAGTTGCTCTCTTTATCTCTCTTTGGGTAGGCACAATAATTCCCCACTTCTTTTCTCTCAGTCACACTGTGTGAGAGTTCAAGGTCTTGAGCTCGGACCAAGAACAGAAATATCCTTTAAGCAAGCAAACCATGCTAGTGGAACACAGATCAGCTATATACCAACCTGGCATTGGTTCTACTATTTCCAGAAGAAGGAACTAAAATCTGTTCTCAGCACAAATCAAGGCCCAATATAGAGAGGAACAAGGGCTCCTAGGCCCAGAGTAGGCTGTAAACTGTGGGCTTAAAAAGGGAGTTTTT